>JANHFJ010002165.1:44099-56781 GCA_032468195.1 Cerberus rynchops
TAGCCAGCCTGTTGCTTGCTGCCATACAATAGGGGGAAGGGAATGGGGGGGGGGGTAGAGAGAAATTTACATTGCAGCTTGGCTACTGCTGTTATCTCATCTCCAAGGCCCAAGTCAGTTGGCTCTGGTATTTGGTTGCCTAGCTACAAGGCGATTGGACCATATACTGTCATTGAAATCACTGTACACATGCGGTTTCCTCATAGCTTGCTTGAAACTGTTTGCTTTCAGTTTGTTCCTAGTAAAAATACTTTTCTCTAAATCTATGGAGCCAAGGATTTTTCTTTCCTAGGAAATAAACTGAGGTAGCCCTGACACCTTACTTATCTCACCACTAAATGCATCTTGTTAGCTAGGGCCCAATGCTCAAGTCTGTCAAGACCCTTCTGAATCTTGAGTCTATCTTCCAATGTACTAACAATTCCCCCCAACTTGGTGTTGTCAGCAAGTTTGATGAGCCCCCTTCTAATTTCCTCACTTGGAACATTTATGAAGATGTTGAAGAGCACTGGTTGCAAAACAGTACCTTAAGGTATCCCACTGCATGCTTTCCTCCATGTAAACGTAGTTATTGAGGAATACATGCTGAGTTGGGTTGGTCAGTCAATTGTGAATCCATCTAGTGGTAGTACTGTCAGTCGTTCTATCTTACCAAGAAGTAAACTGTGACCTATTTTGTCAAATGTGAAGTATACGATATCCACAGTGTTTTCCTGATCCTCTAATTTAGTCACTTTATCAAAGAAAGCAATAAGATTTGTCTGACATGATCTATTTTTAACAAATCCATGCTAGCTTCTGAATCACTTTGTTAATTTTAGATGTTCAAAAATCTGCTGTTTGATAATCTTTTCCAGGATTTTCCCAGATATTGATTGGTCTGCAGTTTTCTTGATCAATTTTTCCCTTTTTGTAGATTGGAACAACATCAGTTCTGTTCCAGTTTTCTGGCAGTTCCCTGGGGCCAGTGGTGGGCTACTGCCTGGTCAGACTGGTTCTACTGAACTGGTAGTTCTGACCTTCATTTGGCTTTGCCCACCTGCCCCTGCCCTATCCTGTGCTATATCCACTTCTTTTCTGGCTCAGTTGAAAGCTGAATTTGTGTAGCACAGCTGATTTCCACACCTCTGCTGTTCCACTTATCGGGGCTGCCTGAGTAGGTAAGCTGCTAAGCTTCAAAATGCTGTGTTTTTGAAGCAGCGCACTCACTGAACTGGTTGTTAAACCAGTTGCAGCCCACCACTTCCTGGGGCTCCAGGAACTATGCAAGCTTTTGCTCAGTGGTTCTAAAATCACATTTTCCATCTCCTTCAGAACCCTAGGATATAAACCATCGTTTAGTATTGATCAGATTATACTTATGTAAGTATTGCATTTAGTTCTGGGCACTATATTTTTGGATTTAAATTAGACAAACTAAAATGTGTCTAGAAGACAGCAACAAAAATGATAAGGGCCTGAAAAGAAAAAAATAAGGAAAAGGTGAATGTAATAAATACTTTTAGCCTTGAGAACAGAAAACTATGGGGAGAAATGATAGTTGTTTTCAACTATGTGAAAGCAGTCATGAAGAAAATGTGGCAAATTTGCTCAGAGTTTTTACAAAAGACAACAGGAATGCCTCTAGAGGTGGTGGACATGAAAGTGTATGGATCATCATTTCTTAGAGATTCAGTACTCAACAATTAGAGTTACAGTCATTACTGTTAGGTCTTCCATGTTCATCTTGGTGTCTCACAGATATCCTGCCATCAAAGGCTAGAAGGGAGGAGGGGGGAGAATAAATGGGCAATAAAGAACCTGAATGTGTACATGTTGGGAAATAGGGAGGGGGGAATGACCATTGATGAAGAACAGAGAAGCTTGGAACCAATTTGTGCCAGCACCCAAGGCCGCACATCATGAGAAAGAATGTGGATTAGCCCAAAACATCTCAGCATTCTCAAACACATCAGTGAGTTCTGATTGGCTGAAGATGTATTGGTCACGGGGGAAGGGCTGGGATGAGGGTAAAAGAGAAGGGAAATTTTTTAATTTTTTCATGCTGGAAATCTAGGTCTAGCTTGACTTTACTGAAGCAAACATCCTTTTGTAAAAGTATTTATTTATTTATTTATTTTATTAATTTTATTAAATTTATATACCACCTCTCTCCCGAGAAGGGACTCGGGGCAGTGTACGACCAGCTAAAAACAGGACAATAGAATAAATACAATTAAAACAAATTAAAAGAATTAAATTAGGTGGTTGTCAAATTAAAAATTATAAAATCTATAAAATTTAAAACTAATTATTACCATCCCCAATTAATGCTAGTCCAGACCAGCCTGTTTGAATAAATTTATGTATGAATCAACAACTGGTAATACAGGTAGTCCTAAACTTACTACCACAACTGACCCCAAAATTTATGTTGTTAAGTGAGAAAATTTTAAAGTGAATTTTGGCCCCATTTTACAATTTTTCTTGCCACATCTGTTAAGTGACTCACTGCAGTTGTTAAACTAGTAACCCAATTAGTGAATCTGGTTTTCCCATTAACTTGACTAGTTGGAAGGTTGCAGAAAGGGATAACATTGGATATTGCAACCGTCATAAATGTGAGTCAGTTGTCAAGCATCCAAATGTAAATCGTGTTCATGGGGATGCTGCAATGGTCATAACTGTGAAAAATGGCCATAAGTCACTTTCAATGATGTTATAACTTAGAATGGTCACTAAGTGAACTGTTGTAAGTCGAGAACTACCTGTAATTTATTTAGTAACCCACAATTAGGTAAGCCATGCCCTAATGTGTGTGGAACCAGCCACTGAGCTGCTGCTCCTTATTTTTTTCCAAGAATCTTCTTCTCCTACTTCCAACAAATACCAGAACAGCAAAATAACTGGGTTGAATTAGCATTATGTCTATGTGTATACTTGCAGTTTATCTAGAAACCCCAGAGAAACCACAGCTTTTCTTACATTGAGTTCTCTACTCTCTACTATCTGGGATTAAAGTTTTCTTGAACTGCTCAGCATATTGTCGAAAGAATAATTTGGGGTTCCAATTCAAGTCGGGGTTGCACAAAAACAAACCAGAATGAAATCCAGACAAGCTATGAGGAAAGAAGATTTATCTATTCCCAAAAGCAAAGAGGATAGCTACAGAAAAAATTAGGTTAGAGAGAGGCTGTTTCATAGGGTTCATTGGTCCTTGGCATGCCTTGAGGGGTCTAGGATGTGGCTGGTTTTTGGTTTTACTGTTTTCTATATTATTGAGCAATCTTAGCAGTAGATCTTTATTAAATTAAACCTATTTGATTACAACATAATTTCTGATCTTGGTCAATTATTTGAGGGGTGGGAGGAGAGAGAATCTTCTATTATTATTACTGATTAGCAAAATTTTCCCCTCAGTATATCTTGCAATCTAACTCAAAATCCAAAAGAAACTTTTGCTAGATTGTGTTCTCTACTTTCTACTCTCTGGAATTAAAGTTCTCTTGAACTGCTCAGCATATGAACTAGGTTTAAAGTCTTTCACTGAAGTTATGTTGTGAGATTATATCTCCTTTAGGGAAGAATTGAAGTATATGAGGCTGTAGATTGCTCTCTAAAGGAGGGTGCTAGAAATTTTGTCATGTGTTTTATTTCTTCTACTTTATTCTGAATGGAATGAAAAGCGAGAACTCTCTATCGATATAATAACATTTCAAGTAAGTTTTTCCATTTTGTAATTTTTTTTGAGGAACCATCAAGTCTTGCAAAGTACAGCAAGGGAGGCAACACAGTTCTGTGTAGAATATCTTTTTAGACATTTTTCTTCTAAGAATCATCATCTTTTGGCTGTTCCCGTTAGGGGTTGCCACAGCAAATCATCTGTTTCCACCTAACTCTATCTTTGGCCTCCTCCACTCTCACCCCAATTTATTTATTTTAATTTATTTAATTTTATTTTATTTATTTTATTTTATTTTATTTTATTTATTAATTTCATGTCTCCTTTTAGCACATCCATATACTCCTTTTTGGCCTTCCTCTTGAGCCTGGCAGCTCCATCTCCAACATCCTTCTTCCAATATAACCACTCTCCCTTCTCTGCACATGTCCAAACCATCTCAGTCTGGCCTCTCTGACCTTGTCCCTCAAACAGCCAGCCTGAGCTGTCCCTCTGATGTGCTCATTCCTAATCCTGTCCATCCTGGTCACTCCTAAAGAGAACCTCAACATCCTCATCTCTGCTACTTCTATCTCTGCCTCTTGTCTTTTCCTCACTGCTACAGTCTCTAACCCAGACAGCACGGCTGGTCTCACTACTGTCTTGTACACCTTTCCTTTAATTTTTGCTGACACTCTTCTGTCACACAACACTCCTGACACCTTCTCCACCCATTCCAACCCACCTGCATTTGCCTCTCTTAACAACGGTAATTAGAACAGGAAATTTCCATGCAGTCATAAAACTTGACATCATGTGACTGTGGCACTTAGCAATAGAAATCCTGACACTTCCAGTTGTTGTCATAAAGTAAATCTGGTGCCATTGTTCAATGCAACATCAGGTGGTCATCATTTGTTTAGTTCCTGCCATCATCCCCATTGACTTTGCTTGTAGGAAGCCGGCCAAGAAAGTTGGAAATATCTATCATGTGACTATGGGATGCTGCAATGTTATAGGTATGAGGACCTACCATAAGAACCTCACCACCATTTTTTAAAGTTGGTCGCTGAATGAGGAGTTGTGAAGCAAGGACCCACTTGGATAGCAACTTCTGATATTTTGTTGCTGTGAGTTTCGGATCTGTTTTAATGTAGGAACTAGAATGGGAAAAGCTTCTTTCCACAGGCAATACGGATACTAAACCAGGAACCACAAGAACACTCAGGACTATAACAGGAATCACGATTGTATCTCACTCCCACCTTCCCAACTATCCCTAACTTATTCCCTAACTTATTTCCTACCCTACCCCTCCCATTTTGTCTTAACTTACTTGCAATTGCGGGTGGTCGCATAAGCATTTCACTGCAAATCATACCATGTATGACTTTGCAGGTGACCAATAAATTTGAATTTGAATTTGAATTTGAATTTGAAATGAACAAAATAGATCAAATAGAATGGTAAAGATTAGATGCACATGATATCATGACTTGAACTGCATTTCGGAGCCACTAATCTTGTGTTGGATCAAACTGGGTGCTTTTTCATCGAGATGATATGAATGCACAAAATAAGTGAAGATAGAGGAATGATGGTGCCCTTATTATTTCAAAGAAACATCAGCACATTAATTCTTTGAATCAGAGAGCCACAAGTTAAGACCTAAGACCTAATATTCCTCCTGAAGCTGATCAGAATTGACAGTCAAATGCACTGTATTGGATCAATGTAAGCCAGCATTTTTCAAACTTGGCTAGTTGAAGATGTATGGACACCAATTCCCAGAATTCCCTAGTCAGCATGCTGGCTAGGGAATCCTGGAAGTTGAAGTCCATACATCTTCACCTGGCCAACTTTGAAAAACACAGCTTTAAGGTAATTAGGAGTGTCTGTAATTTAATACAGTTAGTCCTTGACTTACAACCACAATGAAGTTCAAAATTTTGGTTGCTAAGCAAGACAATTGTTAAGTGAATTTTGCCCCATTCTATCATCTTTCTTGCCACAGTTATTAAGTGAATCGCTGCAGTTAAGTTAGTAACACAGTTGTTGAGCGAACCTGGCTTCCTCATTGACTTTATTTCTCAGACGGTCCTAAAAGTGACTGCATAGCTCTGCAATCTCATAAACACATGCCAGTTGCCAAGGGTCTTGTTTTGGTCATGTGACCAGGGGGATGCTGTAACGGTCTTTAAGTGTGAAAAATGGCCATAAGTCACTTTTTTACAGTGCAGTTGTAACTTAGTCATAAACAAATGATAGTAAATTGAGGATTATCTCTATTTGTTCTGCTTACTCTCTTCTTTGCTTGATCCTACACAATTAAGACTCCAGTCCACCATTAAAATCCACGTGTTTGCCTTTCATTCAGAAGAATTAAAGAGCATTTCTACTTTATATGCTTCCTTAGCAGAAAATTAGTCAGTTACGGCATTTCCACGAAACATTTATCAGATTGCAACAGTGGAGAAATGAAAAACCCTTGCTACCTTTCCTGTTTTCTTTCATTCCTGTCCATTATTTCTCACATTAATGAATTCAATTATTTTGAATTGAGCACGCAATCTTTAGAATCTCTCTCTTCTCTCTCCCCCTCACTCTCTCCCTGGATTGGATTCCTTTTCGAAAAGAACAATGAGTGAATTAGAAATGAGCTCTTATCTTTTGCCTCGTAGTTCCGTCTCATTCTTTGGCCATGGTCTTGGGGGCTGATATTTTATTGCTCATTTGGATTCTGTCTTCTTGTTTTTATGCGTAGGCTTTAGAATGAATTCCTAACAGATTATACTCATTTTGAACACTGTAGTTGTTTGGGAAGAGACGTTCTGAGGGGTTTAAGGAAACGTTCAGCATGCATTGGCTAATACATTGAAAAACAGGGGAAAAGAGTCATTAATAGACTATTATTACTTATAATTTGCTGATCAGAACTGAATTAACACCTTGGAATGCATTGCCATCGTTAACAATGCCCGATGATCTCTGGTCTGATGCCTTTGCTGTGGGTTTATTTTTAAAGAGTTACATAGTTGAGAATTCCCAAATGGGAATTACCAATTCTAGCTTTAGAACATAGAACATGGAAGGGACTTTGGAGGCCATTTTGTCTAGCCCCTTGCTTTAGCAAGAGACCCTACCCCATTTCAGACAAGGGGCTGTCCGGTCGCTTCTTAAAAGTCTGCAGTGATGGAGCACCCACAACTTCTGAGTGCAAGGCATTCCACTGGTTAATTGTTCTAATTTCTCCTTAATTCTAGATTGGATTTTTCCTTGATTAGTTTCCATCCATTGTTTCTTGTCTTGCCTTCTGGTGCTTTGGAGAATAAGTTGATCCCCTCTTCTTTGGGGCAGCCCCTCAAATACTGGAATACTTCTATCATGTTGCCCCTAGTTCTTCTTTTCTTTAGACTAACCAAACCCAAATCCTTCATGAGCCATTCTTTGGATATTTTAGTCTCCAGGCCTTTGATCATCTTAATTGCTCTTCTCTGAACTTTTTCCAAAGTCTTTTTTGTAGAATGGTGACCAAAATTGGTTGCAGTATTCCAGATGTGATCTTACTAGGGCTTTATAAAGCGGTACTAATACTTCACCTGATTTTGATTCTATGCCTCTGTTTATACAAACCAGGATTGTATTAGCTTTTTCAGTGGCGGCTGCACATGGCTGGCTCACATTCAAGTGATCATCCACTAGGACAGTGGTGGCAAACCTATGGAACGCATGCCAGAAACAGCATGCCAAACTGTCCCGCGAGCTTTCTGGCATGGCAAACCATCCCGCGTGACCCGCGCAGCCCCGCTGGCTCTGCAACCCATTCTTGCACTGTCGCACGCTAGCCAGCTGGCTTTTGCCACGTGGGAGCGCAGCATCGCAGCACACATGCATGCTCCGAGAGTCGAACGACTGGTTTCCGATATGCGCATGCGTGCCAGCCAGCTGTTTGTTGTGTGTGCATGCGCACCATGCTGGGATGCTGTGCTTCCAGGTTCTGGCTAGCGCGTGATGGAGCGCATGAACTGGCTGTGGGGGCTGCACGCGAGGAGCGCGAGAACGGGCTTCAGAGCCAGCAGGGCTGCTCAAGGCTCACAGGACAGTTTCTCCTGCCTTTCCGGCACGAAGGATGGCACCTGATGACGTAAAAAGTTTGCCACCACTGCACTAGGACTTCAAGGGCCCTCTCACAATTACATTTTTTAAAGCCAGGTCTCACCTAATCTGTACTTTGGTTTTTCCTGCCTAAATGTAAAACTTTGCTTTCCTCCACATGAAAATTCATTTTGTTGGACAGGGCCCATTGTTCGAGTGTTTCAAGGTCTTTTTGGACCCTGTGAGCTTGTCTTCAGGGGTGTTGGCTATTCTTGCCAGGAAATCAAACAGACCTTCATTCTTTATGAACTCGCAGGCTACCTGGCATTTGCAGCAACGTGAGGAGACAGGGACTCAACAGCTAGTCAGTCACCCATGACATCTTCAAGAGATAATGAACCTAAGAAAATTATGGACTGTGCAGAAATGAGTAAACTGACATTTGAAATGAGAGAACAAGCAGATAAACAATTTATAGAGTATGGGATTCATTTTACCAATGGTTAGATGGAAAGATATACCGTATTTATTGGTGTATAACACACACTGGCATATAACACGCACCTTAATTTTAAGAGAGAAGTTTTAGGAAAAAACTACCGTATTTATCGGTGTATAACGCGCACATGCGATTTCCACATTCTTTTCAAGAAAAAAGTGCGTGTCATACACCAATAAATACGGTACTCTAATCTTATATATCAGTCACACAAAACTAAATACAGGTAGTCCACAACTTACATCTGCTCATTTAGTGATTGTTCAAAGTTACAATGGCACTGAAAAAAGTGACTTATGACTCTTTTTCAGACTTATGATCCTAGCAGCATCCTGATGGTCATGTGATCAAAATTAACATGCTTGGCAACTGACTCATATTTATGACCGTTGCAGCATCCCCAATCATTTTTGCAACCTTCTGATTGCAAACTCAATGGGAAAGCCAGATTCGCTTAACAACCATGTTACTAAGTTAACGACCACAGTTATTCACTTAACAACTGTGGCAAGAAAGGTCATAAAATGGGGCAGAACTCGCTTAATGAATGTCTCACTTAGCAACAGAAATTTTGGGCTCAGTTGTGGTCATAAGTCGAGGACTACCTGTATCTAAATAAAATTTAAAATAATCTTGATATATTAGAGATTATAATTTAAAAGGGATACATGGCATTTAAAAGGGATTAATTTAGCAAACAGAGTACACAAAGTACACAGATATAGGATGGGAGAAATCTAGATTCCTCACACTATTTATGAAAAGCACCTTGGAACTGTAGTTGATCATAAACTGAATGTGGGTCAGAAATGCATTGTGGCTGTAAAAAAATGCAATCTTGCCTGATTGAATGATTTTATAATCCTATTTTATGAGGAAGGATTGAGGAAACTGGAAACATTTATCCTTGCAAAGAAACAAATGATTCTTTAAATAGCTGAAGGGCTGTCGAGCTGTCATGGTTTGTGAAGCTTCTGCAAGAGGCCTCTGGTGTAAATATGAAAATAGAAAAAAATATTTTTTAAATGGTCAAAATTTTAGACAACTGCCAAAACTTAATGTGAAGGATGGCTATTTTGTAAGACTTTAGGCATATGTACTTTAACATTTTTATAAGCAATAATTATTAGTGAATTGGTAAGCCACTCGAAGTAACCACAAACAATGAGATGGGCAGTAAATAAGTATGGTAATAATTTGAGGTCCAACAGAGGCTATCTGAAAGAGGCAAGGATGCTACAGTGACCTGGGCAGTATGTTGCCTATAAAGTAATCCTCAATTTTTTTCAGGAAGCGTTCACAATGAGGCACAAAAGTGAATCACCTCCTGAAAATTGCTGACCAGCATAGCAATAAATAGACTAGGCAACAGAAGAATGTAAATATATTCCAGGCTCAGTATTAAAGTTCAGATGTCTGCAAGATTCCAGGACACAGGCCATGGGTATTAAAACATCATTAAAACTATTTATAAAAATACATCAGTGATGGTTTTCTTTCATCCAAAGTGCAGTTTATAAACTTTGCCTGATCTCTGAGGAAAAAAAAGTTTATCCTGTTTTGTTGTAAATCCATTCCAGGGAAGCCAACAGTAGATAATAACATGAAGTATGATGTTTGCTGCTCATCTCTTTTTTTCTCTGTTTAAAAAATAAAGCAAAACAAACCATCTAAAGTTTGGAACACGTTACCGTAAACCAGGAGAATCACTTAAATGAAGCCAACCACTCCCTGTTGAGTTGAAAGCAATTTCAATAATGATTTAATAGCACATTCAAGAAACCTTTAATGTATATATACAGTGCATATACAGAAACCCATTATGCAGATATTTATTTCAGATTTTCTTAAACTTTACCTATTAGTCTTCTTGGTAATACATGTTTGTGATGGGGGATACACATGTTCAGACACCCCTATATTGCAGATAGGTATATAGTATTTTTTAAAGGAAAAAATGTCTACATAAACTTGCCAGGCGCCAAGATTACACTTGGGGAAAATCTACACAACTCTAAATTTTGAGCCTTGGATTACCTGTTTTGGATTTCTACCAGTAAGCTGCCTGAGTAATGGCTCATTGAATCAATAGCTTTTAAAATCTTACCAAAGAGTAATTGATTGCTGTGATTATATCTCCATGACTGAAAAAGCAGTTGATCCAAAGAAAATGTCAGCAATAGAATGGCAACAGAAGCTGAGATGGTCAATCACAAGTTGAGATTTGGTTACCCAGGAATCAAGACAAGGACAAAAGGAGGTCTACCTAGCACAGAAAGCCTCTGTACTGCAACTAGCTACAAGGTGACTTTGTATCTATAAGAAAGTATGTGATACAATCAGCACTGTTAGGAATGTAACGATGGGTGGGAATTTTTGAGCATTTGGGGGGGGTGGGTTCTCCCATTCTAGATTCTCAATTCATGCAATAAACACATTCTGAATTACAAACTGGCTAGCAAAATAAAAGAAGACATTTTCCACAGCCTATTTTAATAATACCTGATTATTTAATAACATGATTATTGAAGAGTGAGATATCGACTTATCCAGTCTGAGCACGGGAGGTGAAGTAACAGACCAGAAAAGGAGGGTCTGCATTTGCCTGGAGACTTTGTGTCCATGTGGTTGTCTTGAAGAAGTTTCAGATGTTAGGATCCATTTTAACTTTTCCTCTAGCTTCTACCACTTAATGCTGCCAGGCAGGGAGTATTCTAGTGTCAGGATGTCTGCAAGGGAGTTGCAACTATCAGCCACAAATGGTTCTTAGCGCTTGAAAACTTCATCTGCCAAATAGGGAGGAAAGATTTCACACATTCTTGAATGCAACGGTCTTCCAAGCACCCACATAAAACAAACTCCCCACATATTAACCTAACAAATACAGCTGAATTCCTTAGAAAAACAAATGGTGTTTGTAATCTAGTGAAAATTTATACAAATTTAAGAATTCAGATTAAAACTAGGAATAGGAATGGGGATTTTTATACTGCATACTTTTCATTGTTGACTGAAATGCCAGTTATGTCACTGGGACAAATACAAGATCAACCCTTTTGGAAGCAGAGGAACCATCATACTTTTCCTTTGAATGGATTGGAAGAGCCATGGATTTGTTTTGAAGTTGAAATGTAATACCAATTGAAAGGAATATTTGTAATTTGGGGTCCTTGGTGTTCTGTGAGCTTGGTTAAATAAACTGTTATTTAATGTTTGATTGCTTATCTGACATGATAGTTCCTTCATTAGGGTGCTGTTTCTTATTGGATTGTTGGGTTAGTGTTAACCCTGGTGTTAAATTGTTTACTGTTGATTGCTGGCAAGGAGGTGTTTTGGTCTTTTATTTCCTTTTTAGCTTTTTTATTGTTTCTTTGGAATAATAGGTAGATGTTGTTTATCTCTATGTGCCTGTTGATAGCTGATCAGTCTGAGTGCCAGGCTTCCAGGAATTCTCTGGCATTTTTGGACTTAGCTTGATCTAGGAGTCTCACTCTTTCCTAGTGAAATGTAAGTTAGACATTCTGATGCATTTTTTCTTCTCAAATATTTATTTTCAAAATTTGAATAATTTTTTAAAAATTGCTATGGGCTAATTAGGAATAGCATGATGAGTTGCTTTCCATACCACCAGTGAAATGTGATTCTAATGAGCGAATAGCAGAAGAAAAAGAAGCCAATACTTCAACAAGAAAGAAAGAATGCAGAATGAACAGAAGCAGGAGTTAGCAAGAGAATGAGGTTTCTACTACTAAAAAAAAAAGGAAATTAAGAGTGTTAAGCAACTGATATACATTTCTGCTTTTTAAATTGCAGGGTAGTTGCCTGCACATGGGTCTTCTGTGGTTTTTGAATTTGCCTCCACTGGAATGCATCTGAATATTTTATATTATTGTTCCAGCTTATCAAAATCTTCCTGAATCAACGTTATTGCCTTCTAAGACCCATCAAATAATAGCATAGGCCAACTGAAATTCTGTTGTCTTTATTAGGATCCTTTGGGATAGTTTGTCAGAAGTTTTGCTGGAGTGAAGCTACAATGTGTACTTCAGTCTACTACTGGTCACTCTATCAAACATAGAGGTCATGTTGATTTGTCATGAAACTGTCAGTCTGGTACCTTTCTTTGCACAGAGCCCATTCTTGTTTGTTAAGTTTTTCCCCCACTGATTATTTTACCAGTTGTCTTCCTCATGTGTAGTAGGTATCTCCACAGTGACCCATCAGATCTTTTACATAAAAGCTCCTTGCTTGAGGATTCCTCCAGATAGATGCTTCACCTTCTTCAGGTCTTCTGGATGGAGCTCCCTCACCTTGATCTAGTCTCCCATTTAAAAGCTATGGACAGAACTTCCTCACTTTAATCAATTCTTCAGTACCAAACTTCTTCTTGCTTATCTATTCTGCACTAAGCCTATGCATAAAAGCTCCCCATAATGTCAGGGGGGCGG
>JANHFJ010002166.1:54316-66350 GCA_032468195.1 Cerberus rynchops
CAATCTTTTTACCCTTCCCTTCAAAACTCGTCACCTTTCAAAATCCATTTATACTTTTACATTTTGTAATGTGGTTTACTATCTGCCTGGACTATACATGTATTTTTACAATAGTTGTAATACCTACTGCAATTAATAGTTGAGGAGGTGCCTCAAGGAACAAACTTCACTTTTAGGCCAAAATATGACAGATCGTATTAGCTTACACCGGGGGGGGGGTGTGTCCAACCTGTGGCATCACATGACATCATCACATGATGTATCATGACTTGTTCCTCCGCTAAACTGAAGTGGCCGTGACCAATGAATGATGCATCTGGCCTGTGGGCCGTGGGTTTGACACCCCTGGTTTAGATTCTACAATTAACAAATTTAGTCTTTTGCTGTGCATATGTATAGTTACAAGTACTAATACAGAGTCAAAATTATATCTTGGACTGATAGCCCAAAGTATGCTATAATTGCTTTATGTTATAAAATAAAGCTAACCTAGCTTCTAAGATTAGTTATTTTAATTTGAACTTTGAAAATGAAATTCCCCCTCCCATACCTAAGTAGAATAAAATAATATATTTTCCATTGTGATTCTTTGGCCTTATCTAAGTTCTTAATGGGTTTTGACACAGTTTATATAATAGCATAACACTTAGATTTATACTGCTCCATAGTGCTTCACAGCCCTCTCTAAGCAATTTCCAGAGTTAGCATATTGCCCCCAACAATCAGGCTCCTCATTTTATCAACCTCGGAAGGATGGAAGACTGAGTCAACCTTGAGACACTGGCTATGTGCAGAAGTAGTTTGCAATACTGCATTCTAACCATTGTGTCACCATGGGTCTTCTTATGTGTTATACAAACAATTACATTTGATAGCACAGATTAATAGACATCATGTTTTATCATGATTTGACAGGATTTATGAGAATATCAAAAAGCAATTCTCAATTGAAAGTCAGTAGGAACTTCATTGTAAATAAAATATTGAGTATTGGTGTTGTATAACAAAAGGGGCCTAGGTGGATTTGCTGTAAAGAATACATATGTTTCTATAGTTACTGACCCTTAAAAAAAATAATGTTAGCCCCAAAGTTTTGTCACAATTTCAATTAATAGATTCACTTTCTTTACTTAACTTATAATAGTTTATGACCAAAGCTATTCATGAAAGCATTTCTGAAACTGATATCCCATTCATGCTTATGCTGCATCTCGGCATAAAATAGGCTGGATAGCTATTCATGCTAAAGAAAAATCATAATTTTTTAGACTATAAAATTAGTCTTCCCAGATTTTTAAATTCACTTTAGGCTTCTTAAGTGGTATGCACCCCAGGAATTTGAAACAATAGAAAATACAATATAGATGGATGTACAAAAGCTTTTAAAAAAGACATCTAATGTCTTCTCATTAAAGTAATTTTCCTGTTTATCTTAAGGGAGAAAGATAATTTTAATGTAAGCAATGCAGAATAATGTATAATTAATGGTCATAATAATAGTTGGATCCACATGTGCATGTCAAAATGCAGTGTACTCAGTTTACTCCACTAGGTGGCTCCCACTATTGTGACTTGTAAGCCACAGTGTGAGCCCAACATCTACTGAGTCGGAGACACGCCCAACCTATTTTAAGCACTGTAAAATATAATTTTCATTGGAAAGTGTTTATTGCCTGCAGCTTTACTTGGAAGTGTTTTCAGTATTGATGTTAAGACTTCTTTCTTTTTATAGAGTTTTCCTTCACGACCAGCTGTACCCTGTGCAGCTGTAGAAAGTGCTTCCAATTTCCTCCCAGTTCTGTGGACTGGATTATTAATTCTGTAAAGTTTCAAGCCTTAGCAGACTTTTGTTTCTGTTGTGTCCACTAGGTGGAGTTGAAAGCATTATATTTTCTCCCCCGATATGTGCTAGAGTTGGCCCAACTATCATAATCTAATATTTTAGAAATATTTGTAGATTTATATAATAATATTCTACTTCAAAATCATTTACATTTGAGCTGAAGGCTGAAGTTGACCTCTGAGTGTAGCACCAGGAGTGATATTCTTAAAAGTAAGTTGGCCAGAAAAAAAAAACGAACTTAAGCAAGATAAATTTATATTTGATAAAATTTAAATTTAATTTCAGCTAACACAATTATTTCTTACATATTTAATGCTTTTATATTTAAAAACAGGTACATGTTCCAACTCCTAAATCCTTTCCCCTAGGTCAGGGGTGTCAAACTCAATGTCATTTCAGGCCACACCAGGATTGTGTTTGATCTCAGGGGGATGGGTGGAGGAGGCGTGACCAGCTTGACGTCACTCGTGTCGGGGGCACCTGTGGTCTGAGCACTCTGCCAGCGAAAACGGTCTCATGACCTCTGTTTTCAGCTGCGACAGTCTCCTGCAACCCTCTGCCAGTGAAAAGAGACTCTCACCAGCTCTCTTTTTGCTGGCAGAGGCACCATGGGCCAGTCCTTCTCTGTTTCCAGGGTGGCCCCACAGGCCAGATCTAAGCACTCCATGGGCCAGATCCAGCCTGCAGGCCTTGAGTTTGACATTCCTGTCCTAGGTGGATAGTTAAACGTGAACATTCCTAGTAACCTGTGAAGCTGTGCTAATTCCTTCACCAGAATCATCATTATACCTTCATTTAAAAGAAAAGACACTCTTTTGAGGACAATAATGTTCACAATTTCGACAGGGAAGGCAGATGGTTTGAGAAGAATGAAGGAATCCATGTATGCCAAAGTGGAAAATCCTTCCCTCAGTAGTGGTGGAGGTTACAGACACAAGCTGTCCCCCATTTTTATGCTCCTCTTTCATCAGTCCCTAGGAAGATTAAGATCAGGGTTCATCAGGGAGGCCATACTTAATGAGCCACCTAGGGAAAAGGATGTAGGAACTGAAACATTTACCTCCCCATAACTCTTTGCCTACTCATCTAATGAGCCTATCCAGATTAGGTGAGAAATGAAGCCACCTTGGAAGACATATATGGGGTCCCTCTAATCAACTTGCTCAGCCTGAAGAAGCTACTTGGGTAAGCAGTGAAGCGTTTCAAACTAAGAAGAAAAGAAGTCCAGTTGCCATGACTCAACTTCCAGATAATTGTCTACATTATTGCTATAATCCCAAATAATTCAAATTATACATTTCTCCAAATCAACATTTTATTTCTTTCAGTTTCTTGCAATAAGTGTAAGAGTGGTTTTCAAGTAGAATAGATCAAAGTCTTTTTTTTAATAAAAGCTGGCAAATTTCACCATCTCCGCCAATTCCATCAACTTCACCATCCATTCTTCCATTGTAGGTATTCGTAAGCCATTTCCCCTTTTGCATATGAAAGCCTTGCTGTTGTTATATATAAAAACAAAATTCTGTAAGATGCTACTATTTATTTGCCCATTAACCCAAATGAAAAGTCTGATTTTAAAATCTAGTACAAACAAATGCTTGGCTCTGATATGCTTTATGGTGTGCAATTTATTTCAATTTCATAGTGTTTCAGTAGATATAGTATCTTCTTATCCTGTGCTCTTATTCCCTCAGTAAGTCATTTTGTGTGAGTCAGGACTTCAGGGGTTACCCATGTGGAACAACTTTCCTTCAGGCTAATTAATTTTTTCAGTTCTACTTTTTAGCCCTCCCTTTGTATATCAAGTTATAAGTTATAGTTGCCTGCACAAGCTCTTTATTACTTATGAAAGTGTGAGGGCTGATAGTTTATTTAGTATTTGTCATGCGTCCTTGCATTCAGTTTTTAATTATAAAAATAACTGGAAGTGTGTTTTCACTGAAGAGTTGTAGTCATTCATTTTAAATATTTATAGCTATAAACATTGCATTTTACATAATAAAAATATGGACATTAAATTGATACCAATTGTTAAATTAGAATTTTTCAGACACATTTTAAATGTTGATCTGTTCCAAACATGATGCACTTAAGAAACTACCCACTTTATGTTCAAAGTGGAGAACTGGCTGTGCTGAAAATGTTTTTGAATCCACTTTGCTATAAATTCTGTGATGCATGAAATAGCCTGTCAGTTGTCTTCTGAGTTCAGATTTCAATAAACCAATATCTATTATAACCATAAATTGTAATTAGTGTGTAATATAGTCTTTCAGAATATTTACTTCTAAGATAGTATCTAACCTAATTCAATTCTTTGGGTAGTATATTGTACTACATTTCTTCCCATGATAATGGGGAGCAAGGGAAGAAGAAAATTATTGTCCATTTTTTCCTTCACTGCCATGGTCCTACTTAGTGTGGAACTTAAAGTCATTGGAATCAGATCAAACTAGAGGCCAAAATCTGAATCCTGTGGCAGGCAAAGTAATTATAATATAAACAGTGCGTAAATTGACATATCAATTTAATACAAATCCAACTTTAAGGAAATTCAGAATGTGGAGTTAAATATTACTGTAGCAATTAGCAAAAAAACCAAAAACAGCAAGAAAACATCCTAGGGTTCTAGCCTACTGTGACATAAACAGTTTAACAACTGTAAAGAGGAAAAGCCATAGCAATCGTACATTTTTGTATATCCCCACTGTACTAATTTTTGCATAATCTGCGTACCCTGAGAATGGTAAAAATAGATATTGGTGTGTATGTGTTATCCTTGACATAAATTTTAGCATAGTACTGTCAAGAAAGACCACAATTTTTGGATTTTACTTTGATACTGTATTATGAAGCCTATAATATCTTGGGCAAAGCTCTCATTTTTCATCAAATTATTTCTGTCCCTGTATAAATAAAAAAGATTAACATATTACACGGTAAGATGCAGACAGTTATTTTGATAAGACACTGAACCATCTCCTTTTTTAAGAGAAAGGCAGCTTTCTCTTTTTCTACGCATTTAAAATTAGGAAGCAAAAAGCGAGTATTGACCTTTTTTCTGTGCAGATTGAAATCTTGGGACCTTTCATAATAAAACCATGAAGCACCGAGTGCCTGTAAAACACAATCTTGATAACGCATATTGATACATATATAACTCCTTTTTCTCCTTCAGCATTTTTTAAAATAAAAAAATGAAATATTCCCTAAGCAACATGCATGTACATGTTTATACACAAAAAGCTTTTATTTCATTGCAGGTTCAATCTCAGGAGTGACATAACAAAAAAGGTAGTATTGGAAAGATTAAGGATCTAGGTAGACCAAAATCCTTTTCCTTTAATGGTCATCTAGAAGGCCAAATAGAAAATGACACAAGTGCAATGACTCTTCTGCTTGAGCTTTCCAGCAATTGGTTTATGCAGGCTTACTGTCTCCTGATACGGGAAAGAGCTATAGTCATTCTGATTAATAGCCATTGATAGCTTTAATCTTCCCAGATTTTATCTAATTTTTTTAAAGCCATCCAAGTTGGCACACATGGCAATATATTTTAGCTAATGCTATAGCTTGACATTGTGCTTTGTGAAGAACTTCCTTTTAGCTATCACAAATCTCCCACCATTTGTTACTGCAAAAGAAGGGGAAAACATTTTATATCCATTTTATACATATTTCATTATTTATACATTTCTTTTCAATTCCTTTTTATCTTAAACTAAAAGAATAATACTTATATGCTAATATACTAATATTTATTTTAATAATTATTTTGGTAGTTTTATTTGTAGTACCTTTTTAATAATAAAAATAGAATTTTGGCATCTTTCATGTCGGCATTTTCATTGAGCTATATTAATCATAGTAAAATAATTTTATATCATGGATATTTTAATTATTTAATTGATTATCTTATGGCTGCTTTGTAAATTTTCCAGATTTTATTGATCGCAACAGGGAGAATTACATTAAGAATTTATTTCAAATATTTTGCTCCATTTTTGATATGGCTTAAGGTACCAGTTAAAACATATGTACAGTATAGCATTACGATAAGTCTCATGTTTAATTCCTGGTAACTTTCTGGATAGTTCAATATCATTTTCATGGCAGCAATACAGAAATGGTCTGCAACTGCTATTTTCTCGATTCTTCACCCCCAAATTCACAGTTCTAGTCTACAACATTGCTATTTCATTGTAATCTCACATCTTGCTCAATGTTTAGAGATCAGTCAAGGTCCATATCTAGTTAGGCATGTGTATTATACAGTGACCTAAATAATTTAAAATTACCTAATCCAAATACTTTGGAATGCAAATTGGCCATTTCAATCCTAAATACCTGTTTCAAGATTGAAATAGTTTACTATTGGATAATTCTACGTTCATTTATGATGGCCAGATCTGGCTCTAGGTTCTGCCTTGGTTTATCTTTTCCAATAAGCAACCAAATTGGAAGATCATTTAAAAGCAATTTTATTAAAGTATTTTGATAAAGTGCAGTCTCTCCCTATGAAAAGGGGGAACCCTAAGAAATGGATTACATTTACTTTTATAGTTAGAACAACAAAGAACTTCAAAGCAGAAATTGATTGGTTTAGAAATAGTCACCTGTTCAGTTACATCACAAAAATTACATCACAGCCATAGAAAAGAGCATTGTATCTAAATAAAAGTAAAAGAAGTATTTAAAAAGGAAAAAAAAACATCAAAATACATTCTCAGTATTTCCCAAGGTTGGCTTGACTATTTTCTTTAAGAACAGCTAAAAATGAAACTGTTGTTTACAATGTATTGAATGCTCTCCTGCCAGTTTTGGTTTCTGAAAGAGAGGCTTTTTCTAAAAAGTTAAGGCTTCTAGGAAATGATCAGCAATACAGTTGAAAAGCAAATTTAAAATACTAGCAATCCCATGTTAATTAGTCAGTGCGACAGTATTACAAAAACCATATTTCAAGTTTTACAAAGTCCATCCTCTCTGGCCATCAATTGTTTATAATGGGCTCCATCTGGCTTTCCTATCATATTGTCATCAAGAATATTTTCTGGTCTTTGTGATAGAGCAGACATACAACAGAACTGATGCTAGGAATCAGTCCCCTACTTCCACAGCAAATGAGATGATAGTCTGATAGCTGTACTCTTGTGGGCCACCATAAAAATGCAGAATGGTTTTGAAAGAACTAGTTGATCAGTTCTGACGTAATGAATAAAAAAGATTAGGTTTACAGAATAATCTTTATTTGTATCTGGAGTAGCACCCTGATGATATAATGCATAATATTTCAATCTTGATATTTCTATAACAGTTATTACTTTGTGGAATGCATTTTATACCATAGGCATGCCTCTGAAGAATGCTTTTTATGGGCAAAACGTTTGGTTCATTTGGTTCAATTAGAATATGCATTAAATATATGATAATAATCATCTGATCATCTTACTTGTGGGAGAAAATGTTTAATGAGACTTTGCCAGGCAATTTATGAGTGTGCTTGTAAGATCACTGAACTTCAGATAATGTTCTGTCTTAATGCTTTTCAATTTAATAGCATAAGACTATTTTTTCTTGCTCCCAAACTCATGCAGACTTGAAGGGTGAAGTAGGATGTACAATTTAAAAAAAATCTCTTGAAATCAAACTTTTACTGAACCTTTGACTTGAAATTGTTAGTTACTTATATATTGAAGTATAGAAAAGAGCAAAACATTAAAATCTGTTCTAGCCTTCCACTGAAAGACTAGCGGCAGATAAAAATCTTGGCCCAGAGTAATCCACTGATAACCATTGTTACAGCATTTTTCCTTATCATTATAAAAAAAACTTCCAAGGATTAGTCCTCCTTATCACATTTAAATCCTGGAGGGTGAAGAACTGCAAGAACATTACTTACTTTATTAGAATTGCCTTGAGCCACACAATGAAAAAGGCACCAATATGTTTTTGCTCCCAAGCAACAATCTGAAATAGCAATCCCTATCTGTCACATGATAGCCAAAACTTTTAAGTTCAAGTTAGAAGTGCAATTGCGTAGGAATAAGACATAAGGCAACAGAACTGGTTTGCTCTTATCTTGCTATATATGAAATCTATTTCTGACTAATCTGTTTCTATGCATAATCAAATCCATACATATGATTATATACTATCAAAGGTTTGAACAAGATTTAATGAGGTATGCCATATCCACAGGCAACTGGAAAACCAAATGGTTAAAGTAGTTAATGAAGAATTAATACCAATAGTTGTTCATGCTCACTAGTGGAGAGGAAGTATGTTAAAAAAGTATACATTTAAAACAACATGTACATGAAGAATATCCTATAACAACTTATAGGAAGAGATAAAATAGGTTAGTGTACCCATCATATATCATAGCAGTCGGCATTAGGCAGCCTTACAGCATCCCATTTGCAGTGCCCCAGCATCTCAAGGTCATGTCAATTTTTAACAAAATCACATATTTTGGGTGATGAGATTTCTTGTTTTTCCTCCCTCAAAATTAGTGGGAAGCATCAGCCATCTGTTCTGGTGATATCACTGTGCTATTGCATGGTATCCTGCTGCTCTTATCCAGTTTATTGAAGGAAATAGTTTCAACCCCATCTAACATTTAATTATTACACTAATCTCAATAATCTTGATTTACGATTAATAAAACAAAGAATGGGAAAATAAAAGAAAAAAAGAAAGTAGGATTACATTGGTATTTGGTCTGCTGGTTTAAATGGTGAAGTGGTTCAACTTTTATACTTTTGTGTACAAATATTACTGATCTAAGAAGTAAATTACTTATCTTTGCGTCATAATTTGAGATTTAAGTCCACTTTTTGCATTAACAAATTGCCAATTCAGGTTTCATTTGGATCAGGTCCTTGCTGTGATTATCAAGAAGTTTTGCTGTAATGCAAATCAATCTTATCTTCCTTGATTAGAATGTATGTTGTAGAAAAAAACATTAATTTAGGTATTTTCTATAGGCATAATAGATATATTGCAGTAGTATATTATATTATTATAAATATAATAAATACAATGGTGCTATCATCTTTGGCAGGAAATTGAAACCAGAAATTATAGCAGACTGTTCAAGGAGCACTTATTGCTGTATTTTAAATACAAACACAATTTAAATGTTCAACTTCATAAATTTTTATGTTAATTTACTTTACCATTGATTTAATTATAAATGTCTTCATGGCAGGTATATTACAAAATTAGAAAAATATATTACATACTGAGTTTTGAACTGAAGAATTACTGGACGCTGGAAGGAATATTGCCTGTAAATTGTATTATTTGTTTGTGATTGCAGCATCAATGATAACAAACATTTACAATATAATAGAATTTACATTCATAAAAACAATTAATTTTGATGAAGTAATCTAAGGACTCTGTCTTTAACTAGCAATTGTCAAACCTTTGCACTCTATGGAACTAATATATTTCATGTAATGATTGCTCATTACTGATTGAATTATTTGATGTTTTTTTGTATTAAACAAGATGGTGGTGAAATAGTGAAATTCTATGGATATTTTGCTGGGAATTAATAATACCTTGGGGACTAATATATATAAGTAATACACACACACACACACACACACACACTTATATACATACATACATACAGTACATACATACACACAATATATATATATATTTAATAATTTATATTTTAGTCTTGTTTCTTATAATTTAAAATTTTGCTATGTGGTAATGTATTTTTTTAATTGATTGATTACCTGTCATCAAATCATTTTTGAGTCATATCAACCACATAGATAGGTTTTCTCAATAACAATCTATCCTTAACTTAGTCTTTCAGTCTTCCAATGGTGCTTCCATTGTCACTGTAACTGAGTCCATTCACTTTGCTGTTGTTCATCCTCTTCTCTTTCTTTCTTTTCCCAGCATTAGAGCCTTCATCAGATAGTTAGGATTTTGCAGTACATAGGTAAAGGTAAAGGTTCCCCTCGCACATACATGGTAGTCATTCCTGACTCTAGGGGCGGTGCTAATCTCCATTTCTAAGCCAAAGAACTAGAGCTGTCTGATGATGATTCCATGGTCATGTGACTGGCATGACTAAATTCCAAAGGCGCACGGAACACTGTTACCTTCCTTCCAAAGTGGTCCCTATTTTTCTACTTGCATTTTTACATGCTAGGTTGGCAGAAGCTGCGGAACATAACATGAGCTCACTCCATTACACGGCGCTAGGGATTCGAACTGCCGAACTGCCAACCTTTCTGATCGACAAGCTCAGCGTCTTAGTCACTGAGCCACTGCGCCCCCCCCTTGCAATGCATACATACCTAGTATTGTTTATGTGCGGGTTCATTTCTGTATACTACCAGTATATAATGTTGTTTTAAAAGTTATTGATTTTTAAAGATTTTTTAAATATGTGTGTATCAAAAAAAATCACAAGGACTGGATTTGGATGCAAGGTCAAGAGTGGAACTACCATCAGCCATCTCCTATACATGGATAAAATCAAATTGTATGCTAAGAGTGAATAAGACATCAATTCACTGATCCACCTAATACAGATCTACAGTGAGGATACTGGGATGTCATTCGGACTAGAGAAGTGTGGATGGATAATGGTCAAGAGAGGGAAAGTAGTTAAGACTGATGTAGTGGAATTATCAGTGGGCCACATAGTAGATATACAGTCTGGTTACAAGTACCTTGGTATCCCACAGTCACATGGGAACCAAATTGAGGATGCAAGGAAGACAGCAACATCCAAGTACCACCAAAGGATCAGACAGATCCTGAAGAGTCAATTCAATGGGAAGAACAAGATCCATGCCATCAACATGCAAGCCCTTCCAGTTATTAGATACTCTGCCAGTATAATGAGGTGGACAAAGAAAGATGTAGAAGCTGCTGATGAGGAAGCACCTCCTCATCTTGGTAGTTGACAAGGACCAAAAGACACGTGCCAAGTGACAGCAATATGAGGAAGGAGTATGAGAAGCTGCAGCCAAAAAAGCAAATACAATCTTGAGTTATATAAACAGAGGCATAGAATCAAAATCACATGATGTATTAGTACCACTTTATAAAACCTTAGTAAAACTACACCTGGAATATTGCATCATGTTTTGGCCACCACATTACAAAAAGGATGTTGAGACTTTGGGAAAAAGTGCAGAGAAGAGCAACTAGGATGATTAAAAGCCTGCAGACTAAACCATGTGAAGAATAGTTGCAGGAACTGGGTATGGCTAGTCTAGAGAAAAGAAGGACTAAGGATGACATGATAGCAGTATTCCAGTATTTGAGGTGCCACCACAAAGAAGAGGGGGTCAACTTATTTTCCAGAGCATCAGAAGGCAATACAAGAAACAATGAATGGAATAATCAAGGAGAGAAAATATATGGAATTAAGGAGAAACTTCCTAAGAGTGAGAACAATCAACCAGTGGAATGACTTGCCTTGAGAAGTTGTGGGTACTTCATTACTGGAAGTTTTAAAGAAGAGACTGGACAGCCACTTGTCTCAAATTGTGTAGGGTCTCTTGCTTAAGCAGGGGGTTGGACTAGAACGCCAAGGTCCCTTCCAGCTCTATTCTGATTGATTGGATCAGTCAGTTCCTAAAGAGTCAATTCAACGGGAAGAACAAGATCCATGCCATCAGCACAAACACTCTTCCAGTTATTAGATACTCTGCCAGTATAGTGAGTTGGCCAAAGAAAGATGTGAAGACCCGATGTAGACACACAACTACAAGATGTGTAGTTGACAAGTACCAAAAGACACCAATGATTGATGTAGTAGTACCAAGTGACAGCAACATGAGGAAGAAGGAGTATGAGAAGCTGGGGAAGTACCAGGGCCTGAAGGAGAAATTGTGGAAAGTAAAGGCCAAAACGGAGCCTGTGGTGGTAGGAACACTTGGAACTGTGTCCTCTAAGCTGGTAAAGTGACTTCCTAGCTCTGTCCAGAAGACTACGGTGCTAGGTACATTAAGACATATATCAACTACAGTACATGGGTGAGAAGAGAATTTTTTAAAAATTAATTATGATAAAATATTTTTATATATATATATATATATATATATGTTAGTTTGTTTTTTCTGCTGGTATTTTTTAAAAATTCAGGGAGGCCGGTATAGATCTATTTCAAGCTTATTAGCTATCGTCAGCCGGGCATACCCTTATGGG
>JANHFJ010002166.1:77769-89125 GCA_032468195.1 Cerberus rynchops
TTATTATTATTATTATTATTATTATTATTATTATTATTATTATTATTATATTGTAAGAGCTGTGATGGTGCAGTAGTTAGAATGCAGAACTATACTGCATTCCACTGCTCATTCCAAGGAGTTCGATTCTCAAGATTGTGTGTGTGTGCATGTGTGTGTGTGTGTGTATAACACACATACACACATCTCACCTGGTGAAAATTATCAAGAACACTAGATTAATAATTAATAATAAATGGGGGGAATGCACCAGATTTCTAATTGCCTAACAGTAATTGTAACTGCAACCAATTTCACAACCTTTCTTGAGATATTTAGTGACCTGACAAATAAGAAGTGAATAATCCTCCCCAATCTTCCATATCTGTGGATTAAGAATGGCATTGATAATTCAGCTTGTTATATTATATAAAAGGTGTATCATATGATGTTATTTGAGACTTTCTAAATCTTGTGAATTACCTGGATAAAATTGCAGAAGAACACTGTGAAATTTTCCATTTAATGGGGAAGTTAGTAAAATATTACCTTGGGTGAAATAAAAGTCTCTCCTATGGATTTGGAAAAGGATTTTGCTATATAGTATTTAGGATGAGACAGCAATCTTCCATACATGCCATTGTGAACAAAGAAGAATTTTTGACTAAATCACACTGAATGTCAGTATTAAATGTCCATTGTTTCAAAGTCAATCTCGCATAGATTATATTTTAATCTATATACCTGTCTATTCATTCTATCATCTCGCTCTTTAACTTTTCAGATAATTGTTCATTTTATTAAAGGACAAGTAATTATACGCAATTAATTTGCTATGGATTGACAGCTAGACTTTTAAAATTATTACTGCCTACAGTCAAGTTGCTGTCTCATTCTATATTTATAAAACCACACATATACCACTTTAGGTATGCAATTTTCCACTTTTAGAGCATACTTCTGATTGAAATAAATCAAGGTATTATCGTGCATTGGGAAAAATATTTTGAATGAAATAAATTACTATTGCTACTGTAAGACACTTAACTGATTGTCTGTTTACAGTCTCTTTGCACATCTGTTTTGTCCTAAGATTTTGCTTTTTCATTCACATAATATTTGCACAATTTGGCAATATCAAGCTAGCGTTGAGAAGTTCTGTCAAAAATAAACTAGAATATCTTGTCTTTTTAAAGTTTGAAATGTTTGCACTGCCAAGTTGATTCTAGAATGCTTAAAAATACTGGCACAAGATAATTCTCACTAATACTTTTCCTCTTTTTAAAGATGTTGATGAATTAAGTGAAGACATGAAAGAAGGTCTCAGGCACCTTGTTAAAACTCTGCAGCTGTATTTGAAGGTGGAAATCCAAGATGTTTCTCACCTTTCGCCGGCCTTAGATATATTTCAGATCTTTGCAAAAGTAAGTGCCAAAAGAAAATTCTGAAAACTTTGAAATATGTAGTCATTATTCATATTTTTTGTGCTTTTGTGTTTTTTTGAAAGAGCTATTTTAAACCATAATGCACTGCCAGATATCAGACTCTAGGTCAGTATCTTTTTTCTAATAGAGGTCAGTATCTTTTTTCTAATAGAGACAATCAGCATATTACAAAAAAAGAATTATGACAAATTATATAATGCTAATATTGAAAAACAACACAAGATTTTAAAATTAAAAACGTTTATATGTTCCTTCTGAAAACATGGCTTATGCATTCTGTTTTGGTTGAAATTGGTATCTCTATTGAAAAAATAATGTATCACAATGTATATTTAATGCTTACTCACTGTGATGTGTGCCTTGTACTTGACTTATTTGTTACCCAGCATTAGAGATTTAATTATTTTTTTCATCCTGATATAAATGTCAGGAGAGGTTAATAATGTTCTACTGCATTTATTATCACCTACTATTTGCTTTAGATAACTGAAAGGGTGACTACATGGGATAATTTTGTAATTTTTTATAGCAAAATGTTACAGCTATAATGCACTGTAAAGTATTTTTTTTTTGAGTTTTACTTTTTGCAATTTTCTGCAAATCTACTGGCTAATTTGCATGGTTTGTGGATCTAACATGATCCACATGAGAAGCTTTTAAGTTCAGCTGATTCAATTTCAGATTTCCTTCCGCTGGTTTCTGTCTATGGAAATTCTCAGTCATCCAAATCAAGGTTGTCCCAAAGGTGCTTTTTCAAGAGGCAACTGGACTTTCTGGTTTTTCTTTTCACTGGTTGGTCACTATCCAATTTCTTCACTTAATATACTTGCTTTTTAAAATGGTTATGTAGCTTTAAATAATTTGTGGATTAATTTTTTTTTGCTGTAATGAATGTTTGTGTTTGAGTTTGGATAAAACACAGTGCTTTACAGGAGAAATGTTATCTGCTATTTTAATACATTATTGTTTTTTTTAAACATTAATTTTAAAAAGTGATGCAAATCAGTGTCCTTGGTTTTACTCTAAAAATAAATAGGAGAAGCTCAGAATAAGTGTATTTTAAAAAAATAAAAATAAAATTAGTATCTGAATTAAAACCATTAAATATGTCTTCCTCTGACGAATACAATATTGTATAGTATGAAGGACATAAAATTGTCATGATTTCTAAACTTTATATTTAGTTCTTTGGCTAGAACTAAATATATTTATTTTGTATTGATTTGTAGTAGAACGTTGAGTAAACAAATAATGAATTTTATACTATGTATCCATTTTGGATTAATCATAATTAATTAATATGTCTATTAATCTCATATGCATGAATCTCTGCAGCAAACAGTTAAAACAATATAAAAACATAGTAAAAAGTAACCAAAATGAAAAATAACAAAAATAATGTAAAATAAGATGTGAACTTTCCTTTAACACAACTTTGACCAAGAAATGAGCCCACCATCATTACATTCGATATAGTTATATTTAGAATTCATTTACTTCATTGCTAATAATGACCATCTGCTTGGAAGCTTTAAATTCAATATTGTGATACAATATCCTACCATTCATTAGTCATTTATTAACTTTTTAATAAATAGATAGAAAATTATTCAGAAATAATCTTGTGTGAGAGAAAGGATTGTGAAATATTTAGATGGTTTTAAATTATACTGAATGGAAAGCAGATGTGGCCAAAAATATTAGTACGTTCATTTTTTCCCCAAAGAATCCCAATTTGTTGAAATAAATTGAAACTGACCCAGGTAATTCTTGATAGAAAAGTATTGGCTGCATCTATAAGTTATCACAGAATGAAACTAAACTATTGTAAAAATAATTATCAGATGTTCTATGTTCTTTTCTGTGTATTTCTTAGGCACGGGATACTTATTCTACATTTGAATGACATTTTTTTATTTATGAACAGTTTTTAGTAGTTTGTATAGTAAACCATACAAGTTAGTTACAGGCTATTTGATGTAGATGCTTCAGGAATGAGAATAAATTATAGCTAGATGAAAGAGAAAAATAAGCAGCCCTATACAAAGGTTACTAATTCCTGACATATTTTAGAAAAGTATCTATCAAAAAGAGATTGCAATTACTACTTTAACCTCCCCCTTTTCTTTCATCCTTAATAACATCCAAGTGTTATTATAAATATGTTGCTGCTATATCAAGAAGGTCATTGGAAGCATGGAATGAAACATGAAAATTAAAGTCAGAAAATAGAGTTTTATTCATGATAACATGATAGTTAATAATATGCTAGAAGAGATACTATCTACCTCCTGTGGAATTTAGTATTGCAGACTGTTTGTAACAATCCATTATGATTACACAATTTTTTCTTTAAATACCTGCAGAAAATCCAGGATCTTTAGCATTTCCAGGTAAACTTGCAAAAGATGTCTGACTGAAATCCTTCCCCTGGCTATATATACATATACCTGCTTTCATCTCAAATGTTCTCCATTTGTTTTTCCATCTTCACTAAACATTTTATCAAGGTAGATTCCTTTATTTTACTTGTTCAAGTTTATCACTTCAGTGATAAATATTACCCATGGGTAATTTAAAATTGGAAAACTGTAGCACAGCAGTCCCAACGTTTTTGACACCAGGGACTAGTTTCCTGGGAGTTAATTTTTCCATGGACTGGGGAAACAGTTTTGATTTTGCTTGCCTCCAGTTGGTAGGCCTAGGGATTGGGAACCTCGCTGTGGCATTTATATAGCTTTTATAAAATTTTATAATTTGCATTGGCTATTAGGAGTCAATATATGACAAGATTCATTCTTATTGTAACTTGTTATACATACACGACCAGATCTTATTCTGTGGGCTTCAGACATACTCTGAAATTGAACTCATGGATTAATTATGTTTTAATTAGATAAAGTGCATGAATGGTGTAATATAAGCTTAAAGAAAGTTAGAGTATATACCATTTTGATAACATCTCTTATCATTTGGAATTGTTCACTCAGCTATCTCTGTCAATATTAACTACCTTTTTCTTGATACATGAATTGGACAATCCATGCTCCTATTTAACACAGTAACACATTTTTTAAATTTCTAATTAAAGCTGTATCTTCACTTCCATGCATCTCATATATCAACTCCAGAAGATCAGGTCACTTTCTTCAGGTCAATTTTAGCACAGTTTGAACAGTATGCCAGAAGTATGATCAAAGTCTAGTTTTACCTCAGATATGTTTATATTATTATGTGGAAATTAAAATATTTAATTTAGAGACTACTTTGCATGTCAACATAATGCAGCTCTCATCCTACTCATTCAGAAGTACAGTACATGATATCTGTTGGCACAGTTAAGTTACAAAACCATAACTATAAGAAATATGGAGGATGCAGTAATCCCATTATGCTTGTATATGCTTTTTTCTTGATAAGATCACTTAGTATGCTTATCTTCAAAAGAGAAGTAAATTTTCTTCTGATATGGGACAGTAACATTAATCTTGGGTCTATTTTTTATTATGTAGATCTAGACATTTTTGCAAATAATTTTTCCAGTGATTTACAGCTAGAGGTATGGGTGGGCTGTGTGGAAATCAGGATTTTCATGGTGTTGAAATTAACTTTTTTGGTATTATAATTTATCTTAGCTGCTGTTATTTATTATAACATATAATATAAGCAAATGAATCACTAAGTTGGAATAAATTGCAATTTAATTAAAAGTTCTCAAATTGCACTTTGAAACTTTCATGTACTCAAGACATAGCTGAACTATATGAATTTTCAAGATAAAGTAAAATGTCTTCAGAATACAGAGGAGAATTGATTTATTTGTGCAGCATAAGAGGACAGATTGCCTTAATCATGAAGATAAGGGTTCTTTGTGTATATGAGAAATAGGAAAGTTCTTTGTCTAAATAAGAAATACAAGATCTTTTCTAAACTTAGAGACTATCTTTTCATAGCATTCCATATTGTTTTTGAGACGGAATTTGATCACTTTAATATAAAGTTGTCCAACATTGACAACTTTAAGATTGTGGATTTTAACTACCAGAATTCCCCACCCAGCACCCCAGCCAGGAAGAGTGCTGACACTATTGATTTGCCTGGACATATGTGCTCTTCAGTATATTGTGTAACCCTCAGAACCTTCTCTTTATCATTCTTCCAAACACAGTGACTATACTATGCTCATTAACAGTACTTCTAGTTTTATATTTAACCATAAGGCTTTCAAGGGTTGCAATATTCTTTTAATTTTTAAAAATGTTTTGGAATTCACTTTTATATCATAGATTCCCAACCATGAAAATATGAACTCTGGTCAGAAGCAATTTCCCAGTGAAGCCCAATGAAAGGTTCCTCACATCAGGTTTAATAGCTTCTTAATATTACCTATAGTGGTAAGAGAGAAAACTGTTTTATAGCAGCTTTATGCCTGTGAGAATATGTTATCATCTGAACTCTGACAAGGCCTATTTGGAAAGACTTTCATCATGGGAAGCAAACAGAAGATTGCAAATGGCAATTTTGTGACCTCATCTCCCAATGTCATAATCATGAGTAGGTACTTAAGTGCCCAAACACATGATCATGGGGGTTGTACAACATCTGGAACTTAAAGAACGGAACATGTCCATTTTTTTTTCAGTGCTGCTGTAGTATTGAATGGTCACTGACTGAATGGACATAAGCCATGAACTAATTGGAACAAATTTGTACACAGGATACAAATCTATTCTTTAGATAAGCTTGATTTTTATTTATCTTGAATGAATATTATTTACTTTAAACTTTGGAGCAACTAACTAACCCTTTGACTCTGTGTATATGTGTGTATGTCTGTATCTATGTAAATGCATGCATATAAAGTAATAGATTCCAGTTACTAAGAATGAATGATACAGTTGGCTAGGAGTTTCTGAGAGTGTTGAAATGGTTTAAGAAATGAATATCTGGGACCCAAGTGTTTGTATTTCTGTTTGCTACATGTTATCTATTGATAATTTCCTGCCTTTAAGAAAGCCCAAATCCTATTTATTTTCTTTACCTTTCCTTGAATGTTGCTCTCTTCTGAATTTTTAGATGCAACTATCTGTGTTAATATGATGAGAATATTCAAACCCTGGTGTTTATTACTATGTTCTTGTATTGTGACTTTTGATGCTGTAAACTCTTTTTAAATGATGTAATATTTAAGAATAAATATGAATATAATATGCCATACTGTTTGGCCTTTAAAGAGTATTAATCAAAATCTACATGGAAGAAAAAGTCTCACGGTTTATGGATTGTAATTTTAGTATTTAGTAATTTTAGTAATTTTAGTTAGACCATGTATAATTGACATACTGGATTTTATCATAGATTTTATCTGTTATTTATTATTTTATTCTAGAATTTTTAATATTCACTGAATGTTTTTATTTGTTCTGGTCTCTGGTTTATGACTATAAAAAATGGAAGTGAACTGAAGAGTTTTTTAGGGCCTTGTCTATTTCATACTTCCATTGTTGACAGCACTAGTATTTAGGAATGGGAATCTCTAGAAGCAAATATGCATTATTAAATAGTAGCTTACATATTCCAGTTTCAATATGAATCAGTCATAAAAGATTGCAATCAGTTCTATCATATAGTACCTCATAATGTCCACAATATTCATAAATGGTTTACCTTTATTTAAAATGTCAACTAGAACTAATTAATAAAAGATGCAATCAGGTTTCTATTTAGCAACAATTTAAAAAGACTTAATTGTTTTGAGCCTCTCTTTTTCACCATTATTCAGAGCAGATAGTTTTTTTTTTATTTTATGATTTACAGGAGTGAGCTGTAAAGACTTGGCTTACACTTGTTTATCAGGCTTAGGAAAATAGATCAGTATTTGCATACTAAGAGTTCTCTATTCAGAATTGTATTCCAAAGCCTGCTTCTCAGTTATTGAATTATACTATAAGAAGCATCTTTTGTTTCTAATTTGCAGGACAAACCTAACTTCCCTTTTTTCTTCTGCTGCTTAAATTGATATTGTTTTAGTAACAAAAAAATTGAAATGGAATTTTACAAATAAGTAAAGACATACACACCTTCTATACACACCTTCAATAAAAGTTTAATTCTCATCCAAATAATGAATTCAGTTATACTACAATTGTCGTATGTTATGCTTTTCCACAGGTCACAATAATCCATTTCAGTCTTCTAATTGGCCCTATTATCTGCAGATGATAATAACATTCTAAAACGTAAAATTGGGAAATTGTAGTGGTTATGCCACTATGGATGAACAGAACTTTATTTTCTTGTTAATTTCCATCAGCCACATACCCAATGGTGACACTACTTTTAGTGCTATGCTATATATATATTAGAAAAAGGTCTTTGCAATGTGAGTGAAAAGCTATACAGACTCCCTTGAAGTGGCTTTATTGTTTAAAAATGGACATCATGTATAGGTGAAAACAATCTGGAATATTTTCTGAAACAGCTCTCTAAATCTTGTGAATGACTTGGTGGCTTTAATTCTTCACCTCTTCCATAATTATAATCAGTGTGGCATAGTTTGTTAAGAAGTTGAAATTGACCAGAACTATTCAGGTTTAAATCGGCTGTCACCCATTGAAACCTTGGATATATATTTTGCCATCCTGAGGATGTGTCTATGCAACTGAATGATCTATAAGTTAATGGAATGCACGCACTAGTGTGTGGCTATAAAATGGTCTTTAGATTAGAAATTGTAGCTTGCACAGAATAATGAGTAGGTACATGATAAAACTGGCCTACAATTATCCTAGTGATACGTAAGCCCAAATATGCACAAACTAGCTAGAACTATTGTTAGCAGGGAGTGCTGCATGTGGCATAATATTAGCACCTTTGTCTACATTTCTGATTTTGCTAAATGCCATTATCTGAAACACTAAAAGCAAGGTGAGTAATGAAAATTAATAGTCACAGTGGCACTTAAAAAGTTTGTGAAACCTTTTGAATTTTTAATATTTTGGCATAAATAAGATCTAAACTATGATCTGTTCTCCACCCAAATCCTAAAATTTAGATAAGGATAAGTAGTTTTGGGTCATTTTCTTCAATAAATAGATAAATAAGTATAATGTTTTTGACTCCCTTATTTAACTGGGTTCTCTTTATCTAATTTTAGAACTTATGTGGAGGTGAACATTATAAATATTGTCAGGTATGTCTGGGCTCGCAGTTACGACAGTTGAGCCCTTTCTTATTATGAATCCTTTGCTCTATTTTCTTTATATTCTAGACCATGGATGTCAAACTCAAGGCCCAGAGCAGCGAAGGACCAGCCTGCAGTGCTTCTGCCAGTGAAAACAGAGCCCCCAAGCTCCATTTTCACTGGCAGAGAGTTGCAGGAGGCTGTCACAGCCGAAAATGGAGCTCGGGAGCCCATTTTCGCTGGCAGAGGTACTTGGGCCGCCACAGGCACCCTCAACATGAGTGATGTCAAGCTGGCCACACCTACCATGGCCACGCCCACCTCGGCCCCCCAAAGTCAAACATAACCCTGATGCACCCCTCAAAGAAATCAAACTTGACATCCCTGTTCTAGACATTTGCCAATATTAACCTAAAATTCATCAATTTAAATGTCAGCATTCTACATGGTTTTTAATTTTTGGCAAATTCCAGAATTAGCTTGAGTAACCTTTTCATTTTTTCTCCTTTGCTTCAATGGCAACTATGAACAATGAACTTAACACTTCCTCCAAGTTTTAATTTGTAATATTTGATTTCATATTAAAGATTAGAATTGTATGTTTATAAATACCAGGCACTGATGATATTACATAGTTGGGCAAGCTAACAACCAAGCTTGAACAAACCTTGAGCTACATATATTCTCTTATATTGGAAGAAAATATTTCTTTCATTAATGTATATGCCTTAAATGTGTGCTTTGTCTTGGATGTTTTGTACAAAGAAAATGAACAAAATTAGTATCTTCATGAAGCAGCTGAATTAAAATTAGAATACATCATTTCTACAGAATAAAATTGTTTTGCGTTGTAAGAAAAAGCTTCATTAAGCATTGCAGAGTGTTTCCTAATTAGTATCCAACAGGTGCTCTGGACAGCACATCTATAATCTAGAGCACAAATATGTAACAAAACATCAGATTTCACAGAAAAATAATTCCCAGATAAGGATCACCATTCCATAATAAGTTTTTACTGCAAGTTTTTAAATTGAACCTATGTCAATATAAATATTCTAATAATGAATAACAAATGGTTGGTTTGGCTGGTTTGAAAAAGATCACATTTTAATTAAAATTAATAGTACAAAAAACTTGTCTATGATACAAGGCACATGGAATGAATTGTTAGCATCTATGTTATTATTCACTCAATAATGCTGTAGGCAAGGTTTTAAATTATTTAATTAGCATTGCCATTACTGTAGTGTTACTAATTAATTTTTTCACCATAATCTTGGAGTATAATAATCTCTGAGTTATTAATGTTTTGCACAACAGTTAAGCTGGTAATACAAAATATGACTGAGAACTGAAAAATAGAAACCAATCCTATTTAGGTTCTCAGTGCCCATAGGACAACCTGAAAGAATATGATCAAATATAGAACCCTATAGATTTTTCTGGTTTATTCTGTTTGTGACTCAAATTCTGCATTCAATATCCATATCCCATTAAAATGATTAATGCTCCCACTTTATAGGAACTGTAAACATGTTTAATATGAAATGCCAAGAAAGATATGGAGAGTACCTCTCTCCCCACCAATCTTCACAGTATTAGAATTTGTTTCAGTTTTAAGTATCTTCCTCTGATTGACATCCAATGTCCAATAATAAAGCCCCTGAGAACTCAGAACAAGACCTGATGAAACTGGGAATTTTTAAATATTTTTCCTAATACTTCTGAAGCTGCCTGGAGATTGTTTATGGTAATATTTCATTTCTTATTTACCAACATCACATGCAAAGGAAGTTAAGAAGCAACATTAAGGATTTTTACAATGATCATGCAATATTGGCTGTGTCACTTTTTGTTTAATATGTCATTAGCTTGGGATCAGTTCTTCAGTCTTGACTTGTCTTTGACCTTTGACCTGGAGATCTGATTATCTCCAAATGTTGCTTATGACTCAGCCATGATAAGGACTGTGATCACGAGCAGACCATTATATGAAAGCCCTCCAAACCAGGTCCAATAGTGATTGTGATTTTAAAACCTAGCAGTTGAATGACCCACTATATATGTAGTATATGCCATGTAGCTATAGCTCTAGTTTTTTTTAGATTTTAAAATATTCAAGTCTCAACCAAAAGCTGTTTATTCTTTTGATGCTTCTATCAGCATGTCCTCCTTTTGTTCTAAAAGTTACAGAAATCAGAAATAACATAATGTCTTTGATGCTACACAGTCTTATTCATTTCAGTTTTTCTATATCTCTGGAATTTCTCATCCCCACCTTTTTATTTTGTCAGTAGGACATGGATGGGATAGGTTGGTGTAGTACTTAAGGCACCAGACTACAATCAGGAGACCATGAGTTCCAGTCCTGTCTTTAGCACACAGACAGCTTGTTACTTTGGGCCAGTCACTCTCTCTTAGCCCTAGGAAGGAGGCAACAACAAACTGCCTTCAAGATCCTGCCATGAAAATTGCAAATAATAATTCAGGCATAGAAGACAACACTGATAGGAGGAAATGAATGAATGAAAGAATGAATCACTTCCTCACTACCAGACACACTGGACCCCCTTCAGTTTGTCTACCGTTGGAACCGCTCAACTGATGATGCCATCTCCCACCTTCTCCACACATCACTTACTCACTTGGACACCAGAAAAGGGAACTATGTTAAGATGCTCTTTGTAGACTACAGCTCAGCATTCAACACAATAATTCCCTCCATACTCACCGTCAAGTTGGAACACCT
>JANHFJ010002166.1:102270-120849 GCA_032468195.1 Cerberus rynchops
CTGAGGCTGGAAAAATGTATATTATTTCTGTGCAGGGAGTCCTTCTTATGACAGTAACTGTTAGAAATTATGAGGGAGCCTCCAAAAAGATACTTGAAATCCAGTTCCCAAGTTCTGACATGGAGTAATTTACTTTGTTAGCTTCTCGGGAGCGGAGATTTGATGTCGGCATTTGGCTGGGCTGTTATCCTTATCTCTGCACATAAAGACATTAAAAAAAATCTGATTTATTCCGTTGAAGTTATCCCAAAGGTTCTTTTTCAGGAGGCAAGCCGACTTCTTCGGCTCTGACAGGATAGTGGGGAATGGAATGGTCAGAGCTGAAGAAGCTTCTTGGATGAGAAGCGAAATGTCTTCAAAAGAAAAAAAAAGTCCAGCTGCCTGCTGAAAAAAAGCACTTTGGGGATAAACCATGGCCTGGAAGACGGAGAATCTCTACAGACTTTTATTCCGTTGAAGTTTCTTGCTACGAAAAACCAGCACACCTCAATAAGGGGGACACTGGAGCTCATTTACAACCTTCGGCTCCCCAGACTTGTGTGTTGAATTTAAGAGGACATCAATTACAGCTGGGGGTGCGAACCTCGCACAGGGAAGCACAAGTGAGTTAAGCCTTTATCTAAGTATATATATAAGGCGATGCTCTCATTTATGCGTGGCTTGCAATGTGCGGTTTTGTCCACCAGATGGCGGGAAAGCATTTTCTCAAAATAACGGAATAAGCCATGGGAAAGTCGAGCGGAAGGAAGCCACCCAATCAGCTTGCTTGAAACTTACTTAATGACCACACGAAGTCATTTAACAGCGCCACCTCTCTGGAAAGCGGATTGCAAAATTGCACTGGGCGTACAGGTCGTTCTCGACTGACAACTGTTCATTTAATGACCGCTCAAAGATGCAACGGCACCGACAAAAGTGACTTAGGAGTGGGGTTTTTTTCACAGGTGCCACCTTTGCCACATCCCCGCAGTCACGGGATCAAAATCCGGATGCTTGGCAACGGGTTCGTACTTATGACCGTCGCTGTGTCCCAAGGTCAGGTGATCCCCTTTGCCATCTTCTCAAGTCCAAGGGGAAGCCAGATTCACAAGCCAGGTCGTAAAACAGGGCAAAACTCCCTGAACAAGTGTCTCGCTTAGCAACAGAAATGTTGGCCTCCGTTGTGGTCGTTAAGTCGAAGGCTACCTGTGCTTTCTCCTCCTCTTGTTGTTTTTTCTTTCTTTCCCCCCTCCTCTATTTTCACAACCCCTTCCTGCTGCCATTTTTCTTTCAGGCTTTCAAGAAGAGACTTGGACCGCTCTCTGTCAGAAATGGTGTAGGGTCTCCTGCTTGGGTGGGGGTGGGGAGGGTTGGACTAGATGACCTCCAAGGCCCCTTTTAGCTTTGCTCCATCTTCTAGATTTCCTAGAAGAAAGTCAGATATTCTCAGCAGTGGTCTTAGCTTACTTCAGCTTACTTTATTGTCATTGCACCTCGTGCAACCAAATTAAATGTCTGGAGCAGCTGAGCTGATGGGTCACAGCAGACTTTTTAAATTTAAGATGATTGTTGTGTGAAATAAGAACCACATGCGGTGTACGCAGTACTCCCTTCTAAACACAGGACCCAAACCTGAGCTTTGTGGGGAACAGATGGGCCTCTCCTATTCATTCTCCTCCTTCTCCTCTCCATCCTTACAACATGTTGTGGTTTGAGGAACACAGACGATCTTGTGATCTTTGGACAATTGCAACTGCTCTGGGCCTGGTCGAGCCAATTCTGAGGTTTTCTCGGTTTTATTCCGAAGAAGCAAATGGCTCATCCTTGCAAACTTAGAAGTTGGCCTCATTCCCATCTCTTGCCAAAGTCTCGGTTCCTCCCTGTTGTAAAAGCAAGACGTCCGGCGTTCCCTGGGGTGGAGAGCTTCCAGCTGAAAGTCACCGCAGAGGTCAGCAAAGAAGAAGACGGAAACTCCTGAAGGAGTTCTCCACCATTCTGCGTCTCCGGATCCAAACTTCAGGTGGTTCTCAACTTACAACAGCTCGTTTAGTGACCAAGGTTACAACGGCACTGAAAACGAGTGAATTGTGAGCATTTCTCACCATCACGGCCATTTTGGCATCCCCACAATCACGTGATCGAAATTCAGACGCTCGGCAACCGACTCACACGTGCGACCGTTGCCGTGTTCCACCCCCCTCCCCCACCAGGGCTCACGCAAATTCCCCTTCTGACGAGTATAGCAAACGGGGACAGCCGGATTCACTTAACAACCAACCGTGTTACTAATTTCACCACTGCAGGGATTCACTTATTAGACATGGCAAGAAAAGAGTTTGTAAGATGAGGCGAAACTCACTGATCCTATTTCTCACTTCGCAACCTATATTTGAGGCTCCATTGTGGTCCTAAGACGAGGACTAGCTGGAAAGGCTGCTAAAGTCACGAAAGAAAGCCAAAATAAGTTTCCTGGGATAAGGTTGCAGGAACTTTCTCTCTATAGGAATATATCTCTCTATATAAGTCGTATTTATGCAGTGACTTACTATTGGTTGGTTGATCTGTCGATGGCCGGCAATTGACTGTTGTTTCCTTCTGCTGCCATTGGGCGTTGGGAAATCCTCCTAGAAAATACAGCCAGTCCTTGACTTACAACCATCCGTTTAGTGACCATTTGAAGTTACCACGGCGAACACAAGGAAACAACAACAGCCAATCACTGGCCATCAAGAGACCAATCCACCCGTAGTAAGGCACCACATAAATACGACTCATCATAGAGTACAGGTAGCCCCATAGTTCTTTTAGTGACCATTCCAACTTACAACGGCTCCGAAAACAGTGACTCGTGACCGTGTTTCACACTTACGACCATTGCAACATTCCCCCCCAGTCACGTGATTTAGCTTTTAGATTTTTAGCTTTTATAATCTGGTTTATTGGCCACCGATTTAATTATTTTAATGATATTTTTAATTTTTATGTGTCTTCTTTTAGATGGCTGTGCACCGCCCCGAGTCCTTCGGGAGTGGGGCGGTATAGAAATTTTGTAAATAAATAAAAATAAATAAATAAAAATGTCACAATCCTCCTACACAGAATATGACAAAATAGTCTAACCAACTTTTTATTTTCGACCTTTATATTTCTGTTTTCATTCATGATTTTGCTATGCTTTAATTTTGTATGAGTCTAAATTATAAAGGGCTGTTTATTTTTTTTTAATGAAGACAAATAACTTGCTTTAGCAAAAAGAATGATTTTATTTTTGTGGCCATACCTGGTAAACCTTTAAATCCTTGTATACCTGGATTTCCGGGATATGCTCTTCCACTTGGAAGAGTAATACCTAAAATAGGAAAAAAAATATTTGTGAGTCTCAACTCCCAATCTTCCAGACCATTAAACCAATAATGGTTTATTAACTGGCTGAAAATTATTTGTAAGGGAACATTCCTTCTAGTTGTGGCAACATTTTAAGTAATTGAAATCACTAAATAAAATTGTTTTAATTAATTATCTATGTGCATAGATATCAGTACAGGTAGTTCTTGACTTATGACTGGATGGGGAAGTTTGGTCACTAAACAATAAGCCATTCACTTTGCTTATAAGAAGCTGGCTGCAAAGGTCGCAAATAGCAATCATATGACCACAGAACTGTCATAAATGCAAGCCAGTTGCCAAACGGCAATCACATGAATGCAAGGTTGATTCAATGATCATAGCTTCAAGGATAGATGAGATGTAACTTTTTTCAGCACTGCCACAACTTTAGACTGTCATTCAATAAACAGTTGTAAGTCAAGGATTGTATTTTATTCTTACATTAATGTTGCAATAACAGTCCTGTGTCGGCGAAATGCCCAAATGAAAACTTCATTTACCTGTTTTTATTTTCAACATCAGTTAGATTACCTTTTGGACCCTTTGGCCCAGATGTTCCTTTCGTACCAGGGCCTCCTGGATCTCCAGGTAGGCCTGGGACACCTTGTGGGCCCTGAATCCCAAAACCTGGTGTCCCCATTTGACCTCTTGGGCCAGGAAGTCCAGGGTCTCCAGGAAATCCTTTATCGCCTTGTATAGCTCTTCCATCTTCTCCCTGTCCACCATTTAGATAAATACAAAATAATATTTGTGACCTGAAAGTCATTTAAATGCTATTTAAGATCCTATCTAGATGTAGTCAATTATCATGTGGGCAGGGTATCTAGTCTAAATTCTAATTAAATAGTTTAAGACTGTCACATAATTAGTTACATGTATAAACTATATTTTATACACATATAAAATATTATATTTTATCAACGTGATCTTGGAATAAATTCACAACAATCAATTACAAAACATTTTAAAAATCCAGTATTTGATAAATTCAAGACTCAGTTCTAGCAATATGCAGGCTTGAAGGAACAAAAATATTTTGCCTGGCAACACAGTAACAACCACCTAATTTGAGCTTCTACTCCTTGTTTTCTTTACCTCTGAAAATGGCAGCACTACATGTATTTATTAGAAACCGATGGCATACTCCACAAACAATGAAAAAAGTAATTTGCAATATGAGTAGACCCTTTCACTAGTGAGAAATTAGTCAGTCCGGGTAACGTTCAGAAACATCAAACAAGACTCTGTCTGGAAATTAGCCAGCACTAGAAAATGTGTCTGCTTACCAAAATAGTTTGCCAATGTCTTATTTGTTTTGTTTTGTTTTATGTGTCTGACTAGGTTGTAGTCCTGATACAGGTAGTCCTTGACTTAGAACAGTTCATTTAGTGACCGTTCAAAGTTACAATGTCACTGAAAAATGTGACTTATGACCGTTTTTCATAGTTATGACCTTTGCAGCGTCCCATGATTATGTGATCAAAATTCAGATGATGGGCAACTGGCTCATATTTATGACCATTGCTGTGTCCCAAGATCATGTGATCACCTTTTGCGACAAGCAACGTCAATGGGGAAGCCAGGTTCACTTAACAACCGGGTTATTAACTTATCAACTGCAATGATTCATTTAACAACTGTGGCAACAAATGTCGTAAAATGGGGAAAAACCCTCACTAAACAAATATCTCACTTAACAACAGAAACCTTGATTCAATTGTGGACATAAGTCATGGGCTACTTATATTTCATGAAGATCTTTCATTCAAGGAGACTCAACCCTGTTTAGCTTCTGAGCTTCTCTATTACAATTTTATTATGAAATGCTGAGACTAGACACAGATGTCCAGATATTGCCAACTCCTGAAATTTCTTTGAAAAAGAACAGGTACTGATTTAAAAGACAGGCTTCAAGGTAAACAAATTTACTTGAATTCCTTTATCGCCTGGCAATCCTCTATCTCCAGTCTTGCCGGCAGTGCCATTTATTCCTGGAAATCCATGTATTCCTGGAACACCTCTTTGTCCTTTTACCCCTACAAATGATGAAAAGCTTATAATTAGTATCTGAAGAAATACATTTGTGTTACAATTCAAGTCAGCCTCAGTTAATAAGAAATATAATATCTAATAGTTGTAGAATAAGAATATATATATGTATACAAAGGAAATAATTGTATTGCAATAATGGAGAAAACTGGATGCATATCCTAAAGTCTGTAAAGTTTAAAATTTTCCTTCTGTCTTGAAATAAATATTAACCACCACCACCACCCCAAATAAAACCATCTTTAATATAGGATACCTCTATATGGAATGTGCACAGTTTTAGTCTTTTTCTGAAAAAGTTATGAGAAGATATATTGAAAACATTTAAAATTTAGATAGCTTATAATACATTTCAGTTCTGTAGAGGTAGATATTTGTCAAATTTTAAGATGTCTTTAGAAAACTAGGTTATATATATATAAGGAGCAGACAAATTATTTTTTTATGTTTCCTTTTTTGTCAAAGGCCACATTTTCTTTGTGAATATTTTATAAGGACCTTTAAGAAAAGAGGGGGCTTGCATAAGTGCACAAATGTGCCTATCATCCCTGTCTTTGTATTTTTATTCTTTTATTCTTGTTCTCGTTTTTGTTTGTCAAATTCTAATAAATAAATAAATAAAATGATAGGTATGCTGAATTGTAGGTGAACTTTAACACTAGGTGGGTCCATAGACAAAATGCAGATATATACTTCAGCATACAGCAGATTGGGCCAAATTACCTTTTTTAGGTGTTCTGAACAGATTCAAGGGGTTTTTGGAAGCATGCTATATAGACTATCTACCTACCTTATGTAATGAAATAGAAAAATAAGTATTACTCAATGGTGAGATATATGATAAGATGCAGATTGCAGTACTTCCCACATTGTTATTAATAGTGAGTCACAAAAATGAAGGTGAGAGATTTATTCTAATTATGACATAGAATACATTTTGGGAACTGACACCAATCATATAATCATTATTTCTTATTTCATTTTCCATTCTACTTACATAAGGACTATAATAAATCAAATCCAAGTAGTACTTGATTGATTAAATCCAAATGGTTTAATCCTATCTTATGGGATAGATGATTTGTACTGATTTCAAGACTCTGTATAGGTCACTTTTAGGATTAATTTTAATAAGCAATTTCTGATTGTTGAAAAGAACTTCAGAGTACCTCTTTGTCAGTAGGAAACATGAGCAGCCCAGGATCTAGATCTGATTATTAAACAAACTGAAGGAGAATTATATGTAATAAATTCCTATCATTTTAGAAACATGCAGATGCATACTAAATTGTGGAACACTTCATGCAGGCTTAATATTTCATTTTGTGCTATCTTCGTCAGTTTCCTAGTTTCGTGCTAGTAAACATCAACTCAAAATTTCCTGGTTCAGATGTATCAGGCACCTGTAGTTTAAACAAGCCCTTGTAAAATATATGACCCAATGTAGAACAGGAGAATATAGGCATCATGCTTAATTAAGGTAATTTCAGTTGAACTAGACACAAGCACCCCATTGCTTTTAATTGTATCCTCGTTTTCCTTTTTCCCAAAGTGCAGTACAGGATTTGGAGATATCAAAGCAGCAGTTCTCAAATCTTATAATTATAGTTATAGTGCATCGTTACCTTTGATTCTTATTTCAACTGGGTCACCTTTATCTCCTTTTTCACCTGTCTGTCCAAATGGACCTGGGTATCCCTTAGAAATTTAAAAATATCCAGGTTATTGTTAAATTCACACAATTATGTATTTGAATTAATAAAATATTGCAATTATAAACTTTATTCAATGAACAGGATGGAAAAAGTGTGGTGCTTACTTTCTCCCTCTACATAATGAAAAAAAATTCTGTTTGAGAAGACAACATACTGATTAACTTATTTCTTTCATGACATGCTATGTACTAGTAATATCTTAGGAAGATTATAGATATTGTTTAATGATATGTTTTCATGGCATTCAGTTCTACTATAACAGGGGTGCCCAATACGTCGATCGCAATCTACCAGTCAATCGCAAAGATAGTGTGGGTAGATTACATGGCATATCTTTGGATAGTTGGAGCCAGGCCTCACACACGGCTTGGCCCATTTCTTCTGCAGCCGGCAAGCCTTTCCTGAAGGCCTCAGTAGCCGATAACAGAGCTCTGGATCAATCTGGAGCTCTGTTATCGGCTGCAGAGAAAGGTCTTTCCTAAAGGCCTCTGTATAGTGGTGGAATTCAATTTTTTTTACTACCAGTTCTATGGGCGTGGCTTGGTGGGCATAGCTGGGGGTGTCATGTGACTGGGTGGGCAGTTTCTGTAAGCAGGGCAATAAATATTAGGCTATAAACAATACCAGTATGTTACTTTCCTGCCTTCCTTACAGGATTAACCCTGTAAAGTGGAGAAAAAACAAAAGGAGATTTCTTCTAACAACCAGTTCTCTGAACTGCTTAGAAAATTTATTACTGGTTCTAGCAAACCTGCTACAACCTGCTGAATTTCACCTCTGCCTCTGTACTAATAAAAGAGCTCCAGATGGATCTGGAGTGCTGTTATCAGCTGCAGAGGCCTTCAGAAAAGGCTTGCCAGCTGCAGAAGAAATGGACCAAGTGGTGTGCGAGGCCTGGATCCAACTATCTGAAGATATGCCATACAAATGCCTTGCTGGCCTAAGTTTTGTATTTCGTTTTGACTTGGTCATTTTATAAGTAGCTCACAAGCCAAAAAAAGTGTTGGCACCCCTGTACTAGAACATTTTCAGATTAGCATTTGTTTCCAACTAAACTTGACTGAATTGTTATGTTTCAGTATTATAATTTGTACTCTACCTATAAGGTACTTCAGATAATGCAATAAAATTTTAATACTTAAAAACAAAAACATATATTGAAACAAGTATTAGATAATCTTGATTATTATTATTGGGTTTATTTTTCTTGGCCATTTCCCCAATATTTGGGATCCGCCAAGGCATCAAGAATTAGGGACATTGGGGATATCAAATTTGGCTAAAATAATAGTACAACGGTGAAGGAGAAATCTAGACCTGATTTCAGCAATGTACAGATGATTTCTGTTATTTATTAACATTTTAAATGGGAGTACTGTAAACCAGATTGAAGACTTTTGAAAAAAAATCAAGCATCTTTTCATTCTTTTCCTTGGTTTTAATTATAATTATTAATTAGGAGATCATGTTATCTTATTTATATTCTTACACACATGTCTACATGTTTTCTTTTATTAATTAGTTTAATATAATTTTAAAAAAGTGATTACTCACTAATGATCCTGGTTCTCCTCTTCTACCAGGAAAACCGGGATCACCTTTTCTTCCATATTTTCCAAGTGTTCCCACTTCTCCTTTTCTCCCAGGTATTCCTGGTAGACCTTGTTGGCCAGGTGGACCACAAGGACCAAGCTCACACGAGCAGTTCCCTGGATTTCCTGTATAAAGAAAGCACTTAACATGAAACCAGTGAGAAAACAAAGGGATAGTTAACTCTGCCACCCTCCTACATGAGAAATAAACTTTGCTGGAGGATGCACCCACTGTTTACATTGTTTTATTCTGTCTTTCTCCCCAAGTTCACATCTAGTGTGAAGCTCAGGCGGAGTTGGGGGGAAGCTTTTTGTTCACTTCATACAATCATAGACCTTAACAAAGACATTCAAAATCACAGAAAATATTGAAGAAAATGTACGTATGCTTCCCCAAGGAAAGGAAAAAGAGCATGGCAGAAAAAGTGGAAGGTCAGCAATCTTTGCTATTATCTAGCATGGCTGATTCATTTATTTTGAAGCACAAAAGAACTCTGGCTTTAAGGACACACATAATTAAATACCATAGTATTTAAGGGGTGAGGGGTGCACTTGCCTTTCTCTCCTTTTCCACCTCTTTCTCCAGATGATCCTATTTGACCTTTCGCTCCTGGTTCTCCAGGGGATCCTCTCCCCTTACAGGCAACACCTTGCAGGGTAGAAAATAATGCATGTTTATAATAAAAATGGATTGGAGGTTCTCCCATCGTTTAAAAAAAATCCCTACTCTACTGCTTAACAACAACAACAACAACAACAGAAGGTAAACATCTTGTGGGATTTTCGAATACAGACAGATCATCATTTAGAACACAACACGCCAGATATCACAGTCATCCATAACCAAAGGGTACAGTTTATTGATATTGCTGTACCAGGAGACGCCATAGTCCAAGAAAAAGAACTAGAAAAAAAATCATAAAATATCGCGACTTAGCCATCGAAACCACCCAATTATGGATGAAACATGTGACAGTGATACCCATTGTTATCGGGGCACTTGGCACCATGCCCAAGAATTTTACAGAGTACATCAAGAAATTGCAGCTTCCTGCAATGACACCAGCAGAACTGCAAAAAACTGCGCTACTTGGAACAACATATATTTTGAGAAGGTACTTGGTTGATACCTAGAATGCTGGCAGCAACCTGTATCAACCATCAGTGCCAGTCAATAATATGACACATTTTTGAATGCTCAGTTGACTGAGTTTCATGTTTAATGAATAAAGTGTATAATAATAATAATAGTTCCTGCTCCCAATGATTACAATGTCCCTTACCAAGACTGTGCAGACTGTACTGCTTTAATAGAAAATAAGGCAAACATTTGTCCTGTACAAAGAAAATGTGTGAGGAAATGCGTTTTATCACCTAATTGCCTATATATAGGTATCTCATTTGAAAGTGGAGTACTCTGTGATGTTCTTGTGGTGGCATAACCTTGTTCTTTCATCTGATAAACGTCATTAATCATAGGTTTGTATTCTCATTCCTTAATTGCAAACTGTAAGGATGCAATTAAGGTATGAGAATACAAACTGCAAGGTGCAAACTGTAAGGATGAAAATCTAACAATTTGACAGAGGAACTAATTACCCTGAGCATGGTGAGTTCCCCTGCAGTAGATATACCGGTATTTGGTTAAACACTAGAGAGCTATTTATCTGTTTGGGATGGTGTGATTTCTGCACAATGAGGAGATTAGACTTGATGGCCCAAATGTCCTTCCTAAATGGAATTTTGTGATGAAGACAATCATATACTGTAATATCTTGAACACTCCTTGAGTCTTCTTGAATTTCTATCTTATATCAGTTGAATTTTGTAATGTTGATTTCAGTCCAAATTATAATGATTCATGGTATAATTTGGATACTATAATCAGTTAGATAATTTTACATTAGATAAAATGAAATAAACTATGAAAACTGAATTATTTTGATAGTTTTGTTCATTAGACTTATTATATTAACATTCTTGTTTGTGTATACAAATACACATGCACACACGGGCCTGTACAACTTACTAATATTCATTTTTTGAGCTGCTTCATTGTCCCTGTCTAAACTTTTAGGTATCAGCAGTTAACTAGGGATATTCCAGTAATATTTTTTCTGATATCTTCTTAAAATAAGACTATGAACAGTAGGAGAGCTTGAGGGAAAATTGGATGTTGGCAAAATCCATACTAAAGTTGAACTGTTTCTTGTTTTGTCCTCACTGTCTCCAACACAATTGGACACAAATTAAAACTCAATTAAATTATTGTATTCATTACAAATGCCTCAGCTCTTAATTGGAAAAGAGTATCTCAATTTCAGAATTAACTGGCTGAAGATTAAAGTATCCATTGTTAGCTCAGGTTTATTGCAAGATGACATGTTGCCACATATAAAATAAGTTCTCTTAAAGCAACAGTCCTCAAACTTTGCAGCTTGGCTGCCTGGCTGTGGGGGGAGGAGAACCAGGCTGTGTGAGTGGCATGCATGCATGCATGCATGTGCGCAGCTCAACTTGTGCAAATGGTGGACCTATTATGTAAGTTGAGCTCACATGTGTGTCCATGCATGCCGGCCCACCACTTGCACAAGTTGAACTGCATGTGCATGCCAGCCCACTGCTCACGGGCCTGGGTTCTGTATAGGACATGACCCAGTAGTGTGGTCAGGGAAATGGGGACCCATCAAGAGCAATTCTCTGGCAAAACGCATCAATGAATACCAGCCAGCAGTCAGAAAACATGATGACTTTTTAAATTTTTTTACAACATATGGCCTTTTAAAATTTTTGTACAACATATGGCCAGACTTGAAATAACTTCAGTAGGGAAACTGGCTATCCTAGATCAAATTCAAAACTTTAGGGATTTCTAGAAGCCTGGTACTCTGACAAGTTAGTCATCAATAGAGACATTGACATAAACAATATCTACATACTATTCAAAAGAGAAAGTCCAAACAAGAGACAAGCCAAAAAGGGAACAAAGGACCAAAACACTTCCCCACAGCAATCAACACCCAGATGAGCATAGATTCACTGCAAGGTTTACATCAGACCAATCAAGAAGTAAACAATATCCCAATCAAGGAACTGCTAAACAAACTAACAGCCAACAGCCAGACCAAATAACCTCCAAAACATACGAAGAACTGTTGCAAGAATTGGTTTAGTTTAATGAAAAAAAGACTAGGGGGTGACATGACAATGGTGTTCCAATATCTAAGGGGCTGCCACAGAAAAGAGAGGGTCAATCTATTTTCCAAAGTACCAGAAGGCTAGACAAGAAACATGGATGGAAACTAATCAAGGAGAGAAGCAACTTAGAGCTAAGGAAAAATTCTCTGACAGAACAATTAATCAGTGCCAGGGCTGAGCTTCAGAAGTTGTGGCTGCTCTATCACTGGAGGTTTTTAAGAGATTCGACAAGCGTTTGTCTCCTGACTGAGCAGCTTGGACTAGAAGACTTCTAAAGTCCCTTCCAACTCTGTTATTCTGTTAAATAGTAGTTTACATTAAAATAAGGGCAAATACGGATGTAAAAATGAAACCACAAATAAATAATAAAACTGAAATACAATAAATAATTAATACATATTTATCTTTGCCACGTGCAGGAATGATGATAGTGAAAGAATGAAAAAAAATCCCTCTTTACACTCTGGCTTTCTATCCCCAAAATGCTATTTTCAGCACTTTAAAAAATAATTTGTAGTGAATCCTACCACTCATTTATTGAGAAATGTCTGCAATTGGAAAATAAATATTTAATAACTGGGAAAACAACAAGCTTGAAAACTAATTATTAAACTAAGCCTAACTAAAACTATTGAATAGGTAAACTACTTTAGGAAGGAGAGAAGAACTCATTCTAAAATGACTTACATTTAGTTTAGTCGTTATTTTTTATATACTATTTTTGTAACATAATGGATGAGAAAATTATATGAAACAGCTCTTTAATTGTAAATAGCACTTTGGGGGAAACAAAATGGTCCAGCTAATGTTAGTTAATTGCTTCATAATTTTGGCACAATGTCTACTGAAAAAGTATGGTCCCACTTGAATGTTGAACTTGATAAGGTCATATAGTATTTTCTAATTCAGTTTTGCAGTTGTGTCTTAAATGTTATATGTGTTTTCTTCTTAAATGGGTTTTTGCACAGTTTTTACATTTATAGATTAAAAACAACCAACCAATGAAATCATTTATGAATAAAATAATTAGCATTACCAATAGCATCAACTCATTCCCCAAATATTTTTCTAAAATATGAAATTTTTAATAACTTGTGGAAAGTGTAGGGCTTAAAATAAGTTTTGAGGAAAGTTACTCCAAAATCTACATTGACAGAAAAGGTCTGTCTGTCTATCTTTCTGTCTTCCTGTCTACTAGGTACCAACCTACCTACCTCCACACACACATACACATTTATTCTTTATTAAGGTCAAAGATCAGTCCATAAAACAAATTATATATATAAAACCAATATTAATTAATCAGGCAAGCATATCAGTAAAATTGATGTGTCTTATATAACAAAATTTGGCCACATTTAATTAAATTCAGTCATTGAGTCTGAAAATAAGAGCTTTAAATAAAAACAGGTTAACCTGCCATGGAATAAATGCAAAATCTATGTGAAACGTGGGACTTATCACAGTGCTGGGGTTTGAAACCAGCTGGTGTTGCTGAGACTTGAGGCTAGCCACCATTAGAGCAACTTGAAGCTGGTGCTGGGGCTTGAGGCCAGCTGGTGTTTCTGGGACTTGTCAGGGTATGGGGTTTGAGGCAGTCTAGACTGAAATAGAGGCCCCAGGGAATTGGTGATGGCTGAAGCTGTTTAAGCCCTGTGCTCCCTAGTCCTACCTGTGGCACTTGCTGTGGGCTTTTAACTCTTGCCTACCATCCTGTTGGCCAGGTGTCTTGCCTCTTCTCATGCTACAATCACATGAGATCTTCACTTAATAACCCACACTGGCCTGGGATTATTAACACAACTGGGATTTCCGGGATTTCAGGTGCTACGTGATACAATCATGTGGTGGTGTGCTTTTTGACAGCGTTGATTAGCTACAGAAATCCTAGTTACACTTGCTATCATTACCCAAGGACTACGGGCATCCTCAAATCTAAAAACATCCATGTATGGCCATTGAAGCCATTAATGTAACAAATCTCTACATACAAAAGTAGATGTTTTACAAAGAATAATTGCCATTGTTTGTTTTATAAACATAGTTGCACCTGAAAAAGTAAATACAGAAAATAATTGCAAGGTTTAGAAAAAAATAAAACATATACAGATAAGAACAAAATCTCTGACATTTTCAACAAACATCATAGATTCCTCCACATGAAACACAAATACCTACACAAAATATATTGCTGTTATCCCAAATGCCATGATGGAAATTATTACTTACAGTGATTTTTTACCCCAAGGATTTCTACTTAGCTTTTTTGTGGGACGGCTATCAAATCTTTTATAGACAGATTTAGTGAATGCAGCTGATGATTTTTTATGTTGCAATGTCTAGGTTTATTATCAGAAAGGATGGACAAATAATACAACCTTTTAATTACATGTTAAGACTTGGGAAATAAAACAAAGGAAAATTTAGGTTCCGTGTTCTGCCCTTTGAGATACTTTCAAATCATTGATTTATTTAAAAGAAATACCTGAAATGTTGCTTCTTTTGAAGTTATTTGGGCCTCAGATGAGCACATCTCTATTAATCATTAAGGTGACTTGACTTTTAATACGTTTCCATGCATTTCTAAAAAAAGAGATGTTGTTTAAGAAAATCACACATTAAAATTAATATACCTCTTAAAGCAAAGGCATTTTTTTTCAGGAGGACAGGAGCGTGAAAAATATCAGGTTCATTGCATGAATAGATGAGAGTGCTATTTTCTCTAAATTATGCTCAATGGTAGTATTTTCTCTGACATATACTGTGCTCTTTTATTTGTGTGGATTGTTTCCCACCTCACTTAACTTGGTGAGCTAATTCATTAAGATAGTTTTTAATTCAATTTCATAGTTCTGAACCTCTGTAGTCTGCTAGTTATGATATAAATACACATTTTAGACATGTTTATGTATCAAAGAATAATCATTTGAAATCCAGATTCCACTGAAATTAAATTGCATGTAACATTAATGGGCAGCAATATAATATTACTTGAAAAAATGTATCCATAGTAATTTGTTATATTGCCACTTCGAGATAATTAAGAGAGACTGTTTGTTAAGCAAATGTGTTCTGGAAGATGTGGGGGGTGGGGAGACTGATTATAAAGCAGCTACCACTAAATATCTCACTGATATATTTAACTTACCCTTGATTGCTGTTGTGCAAATTAACAATCAAGTAATAAAGTCAAACCCTTCACTCTCCATCAACGTTATCCTAAAACATATTTGAAAAGATGAGGAAATAGGAAAACAAAGGAGATTTGCAATTTCATCCTTTCTCTTCTCAGAGTTACATATATACCTTGAAATGCCATTACCTGCTATAGTTGAGCAGAAGGCAATCTGTTATATGGAACAGCTAATTTTTCATTTTGTTTCCACTGAGGCCAAGTACAAAGTAGTTCAGTATTGAATTCAAATCAGGTAGGTTATCCCAGATGCAAAGCCATATACCTACGATCAGAAACCACCATTGATTGTACTGTCAAGTTCAAAGCATGATAATGCTGTTGCAGCCATTTTCGCTTCTCAGCTTGCCACAGATCCAGGGGAGAGGGAAGACTAGGTTTGGAATGCCAGTTCCAGGCAACAAGAAGAAATCATCCTGGTCATCTAACCAGATGGTTGGCAAGGACATGGACGTGTTTCCATAACAATACCTAGGCATCTAATTGTACAATGTGACCTGCACTAATGGCGGGGAGGGAAGAAACTATTCTGCAGGAATTAAGTAGAGCTGGTTCTGCTTTCCATCTGTGCCAAAATGATGTACTCTAAAGTTTTGCATAAAGGGATTGGATGTCTCAACAGTGCTTGCTTGCTTGGGTTCATCAGTTGGAACCCTGACCTGTGCTTTGTCTTTGTGAATGGGCAAACAAACTTGGCTGAGTAGCAAACTAAACTGATCTAACCACTAAGAATGGCCACAGACACTTTTTAATAGGAAAGCTATTAAGTATAGTGCTGTACTTGAAATTGGAAGAATTCACTATAACCTCAATGGAATGAATGTATTAGGAAAAGCATTGCTTAGATACTTTCTTCTTATGTACCTGTCAGTGATGGCACTTCTCTTGTTATGTTTCTCTTTTTGGAGTTTAAATGAAATGATAAAGTACAAGAATTTACTTTTTTCAAACTATTTCCCAAGGGTTAGACTATAATAGTTATTTCACATACAGTAAAGACTTCATCAGGGTTATAGCACATGTAAGAAAAATGTTTAATTATTTTCTTCCCTGCTGTGATTTGTGAAATTCCTTTATGAATGGATGTAAAAATGACCCTAACCCTTGAAAGTTCCAACTGGAAAATGAGCTATTCCAATCTTTCCAAGGCCAGATACTTTCAAAACTCATGAAGCATCCTGTTCTATAGTTGAAAGAACCCCTTTGGAGGTCAGAACTAATTTATACACCATTATTCCTTGTATAATTGAAATGTTTTCTCAGCCCATCCATACTAACCAAAAATATTTCAGGTAAAGATGTCTTTCTGACTATGGGTGACACATTCCATGCTGGAATTTGTTTTTGTTTCATCCTGTTTCTAACTTTATTGTAAGTTTTCACCTCAAAAAGTAATCATGATAAGTATCATTTTGGAATTTGCATTGTTGCAGCAAATCAGGATGTATCTTATCTGGTAATTAATTGTGGAAAAACTGAAACTTTTCTTATTCCGTTTTCTTTAAATTTCTTCCCTCCTCAGCAGCAAAACAGCATCTTTAAAACTATTGAAAGTTTAGCAATCATTATCCTAGATATGGAGGATTCTGCAGCAAGTAATAATTAACTAGGTTAGCTTGGATGTGCTTTAATGCAAACTAAAGGTAGGCAAGGGAAAAAGATATGATTAGACATAGAAAAAGCAAAATTATGTGCTCTAGGAATTAATGCATGTAAAACATTTTGTAGGTGGATTTACAATATGTTCCATGACCCTAAATTCTTCATTATCATCCATTATCCCGACATAGCTTTATAAATAATCTTATACAATGTAAAACAAAAGATAAGGATAAAGTACTGCACATTCCATGTTATTTGAGAAAATTAACTAAGCTATCAATCTGGATAGCTGTGAGAAATAATGATAAGTCAGGCCCTGAAGATGGAAAAACCCTAGATTTCTGAGAGAGATAGTGGGAAGTTTAGGAAAGGAAGAGAAAGAAATATAGACATAAACAATCAAGAGATTTGAAAAATCCTATTATGGTTTCAAGATTCTGTACTTATACAGACTGGACATTTATGTACCTTATTAAAATCTATGTACTTGCTTCCATGATCCTGTCCAGCTGAATGTAGGGCTTGATATCAATGTTGGTAATTTCCCAGCCTTATTTATAATGAATTAATTAATTCTCTCTGAGTGCTTTGAAATGCTTCTTCTAAGATTTCTCTATATACCTGAGCTATGTTGCTATTTTATGATATAAGCAGTCAACTGACTTGCCCACTATCTCTTGATTATTTATCTCAGTGTTCTCTTGCCTTCTATTCTCAGCCTTCCCACAATCTCTCATCGCTTGCAAAACAAAACTCCACAGGGAGCGCAGTGTACAACTGCTTCTGAGTCTTAAATCTTATCCATGAAACCAAGGTATTTCATAAGAAGTACCTTGCTGAATAAGGGCAATATAGTTCAACATTTTGATTCTAACACAAGTGAACATCAAATCTTTCACGACCAGATGCGTCCATCTAAAGATGCCCCTGTGTTTGTAAAATCTATAAAGCTACGAAACTCACAAATCTTTCATGATTTGATTTGTTACTTTAAAAATAATAATGGAGGTTGTGGCCATCACCATAATTACATAATTATGTATGGGAAATTGCTCTCTCAAGTCTCTCCTGGAATCTATTGCTAATTAATTAAATTCAATGACTTTTCAGTCTATGTTATATTTCAGTCTATATTACATATTATATGATGGAGGAAAATACTAATATCGAGCATGTCCCCTTTAGTTATCCTTTCTCGCTACAGTATAATTTTATAGTATAATAATCACTGCTCTCACGGTGAAGCAATACTATTCTAATCAGTATATTTTAGTGATATAGAATGTCCAAAAATGAATACAGTGATAGAATTGGAAATTTATATGGGCATATTTCAATAATTTCGAGTTTCTTTTAGTTTAGACTTTCTTTTTAATTTCTTTTATATTTAATTTTGATAGAAACTAAAAGCAAAATTAAGAATTATGTGTCTAAAGGACAGGTAGAAAACAATTCAGAAATTTTGTAGAAATTATTACCAAATAACTGGAGCCCAGAAGGGTGTGGAACAGGAATAGGCCGTTGGGGTGCATGGTGTTAGGAAATAAAGTACTCAGATGATTGAGGAAAATTGAAGGTAGGCCTAATGCTGTTGGTGATAATGCTTTGATTGCCATAATACAATGCTTTCTTGTTGATTCTTTGCGCTGGTTTCTGTTCTACTATTTTAATGGTTATTGAAAATTGTCCAGATTTTAGAATAGGGCAGTATATGTCTATTTGTATGAATAAATAAATCTGTTCTTCCACATGGTATTTTTTGAAGTCTCTATATAGATAATAAATACCCAAAGCACTGAAAATAGAAAAAAAAGTTATCCAAGTTCCTATTCTTGGACCCTTGTTTTCCAAGAGCTCTACTGCT
>JANHFJ010002166.1:289512-300089 GCA_032468195.1 Cerberus rynchops
ATTGTATGTATTTTCATGTTTTAATGGCTGTTCACCGCCCCGAGTCCCTCTGGGAGAGGGGCGTTATAGAAATTGAATAAAATAAATAAAATAAATAAATAAATGAAGGAGCAAATCTTGCAAAAAAAAAAAAAAAACCTGCATGGACTTGTCCAGCAGTTATCAGGAATCACTATAGCGCCCCCCAAAAAAACAAAAAACAAAACAAAACAAGAAAATCTTCTAAAAAACACAAGAGAAGCTTTTGTTAAAGGAGACTGAAATTTATGAAATATAGAGGCACTTGTCAGTCAATTAAATCCATTTTATTACTAGGAGGAAACAAAACTATTGCAGAATTAGTTATACCTGCATTTTGTATTTTCATTTTGATGCCATCAAAGGAAGCTGCCTGATTATTAAGGGTCTCCATTTCTTTTCTCATTTCTGCAATAACAGACCTCAAGATATTGTTCTGCTGCTGTAATGTCTGGATATCAGCAGGAGGAAAATGTTCAGAAACTCCTGTAGTACCCTATGGGTAATCAAGAAATTAAGGAAATTATCAAAACTGCCTCCCTCCAGAATAGAATAAGTAATACAAAGCAGCAAAATTCTATACAGCAAAATTACCAGTAAAAAACATTCTAATGACATGTCATATGGATCAAAAAATGAACAGTACAGTTAAGAATCTTAAAAAATGTCTGCGGAACTGTTTTAGCTATTTTATTACTCATATATAAATACAAACATACACATATACACAAAAGTAGTACAGGAAGCCCTCAACGAACAACTGCAAATTAAGATCAGCAAAGTGGTAAAACAAGATATCCTGGGACTGCTTCACTTAGCGAGTGCAATTCCAGCACTCCCAGCTACAGTCGTTAAGTGAGAATCATGGGCTGTTAAGTGTACAGAGTCCCAGGTAAGGAGTGCGGGATTGCCAAGAGGGTGGTAGGGCCATGGAAGGCCGCGCATAAGATATGCATGTGTGGGGATTGCTGCAGTGCAGTGTAAAGCCTCAGTTGCCCATCCAGTCCAACCTTCTGAATGCAGTTTGATGAATGAGATTTCTGAAGCTGGGCTCTTGCAGTTCTCCAAGCCAGTGTCCATTTTTCAGAGACTTGGAGATGACAAGAAGCTTTCTGAAGGACCATGAGAATGGGACACCAACTTAGAGAATAATATGAGGTGGTGAAGGTCAGTAGGGCACGGCAGAGTCTGTGAAGTGCAGGATGTTAGGGGTAATTGGGGCTTTGCTGAATGGTTCTGAGGTACTGATTGGTCATATTTCAGACTGACCTCTATTTCAGCCCCATTGTTGCTCTTTGGGTGCTGTTGTACAGTGCAGCAAAAAGGGCATAGATTGGGGGGAAGAGAAAGGCAGATGAAGGGAGCTGTAGTGCTTCTGTGGCTGTTAAGTGTGGGCCATGTCCTAATATTGATCATACAACTGTGGCATGCTGCAATGGTCGTAACTTTGGGCATAGGTTGTAAGTCCTTTTTTTCCGCACTGTTGTAATTTCGAACAATCATTGAATGAATGTTTGTAAATTGAGGATTACCTGCAATGAAAACTTAACGAGAGGAAATTGCTGTGAATGACAGCAATTTTATTTATGAAGCAATAAGTTCGCAAAATACAATTAAAGGCTTTTTCAAGGATCATAATGCAAATTTACTATACATCTGCCAAATTTTCCATGTGCTGCTAATCCTTTATTAGGTTTTAAGAATTTATTTATGATTTAAATTTTAGCAGGAATTCTCCCTCAATTTGCATTGTATATATCATTTCTCAGGTTCTATTCCTGATACTTCTACATTAGATTTCATCTTCCAAGATGGTGAGAAAATTTTGCCTAATGTTGTGCAGAACTGTTCAAGCAAAATAGATAATATTGAAGTAGACAAACAGTGGACAACATAGCTTTTAAAGCAACCTCGTATAATCAATATATGAAAAATATTTTTCAGGAAATTAAATGTCACATGTCAAATCAAAATATACTTGGAAATTATCAAACTACAGTACAGTAATAGAAACAAAAATACCCAACCCCCAAGTAATGAAATTTAAGTTGTGAATGAAATCTAAACAAGGTCCATACTGTATACTTAAATATTAACGTATCTTTCCAAATGTTCTCAGCAGTACATTTTCAATCCTGAAATACCATTTATTATTTTCTTAGATGATCTTCTCTGTCTAAAAATTCTGTAACTAAGTATTTTGCAATCTGCTTCTTTTTAGATACTCTTTTTAGAATAATAAATAGTGGGCAACCACTAGAGTGCAGCATAAGGTTTTTTAAGATTCAAAACAATATTTTTAATAGTATATATGAAATGGTTGTTAGCAATGAAAAATATTTCTTTAAAAAACAAAAGCAAGTACATTATTAGAAACATTGGCAACATTAAGAATACAGCAATATTTCTCAGTGATTCATATACTGTGAAAAGTTTAAATCTGATTTAACAGTTGGAAATGGTAATAATATTTTGACAACACAGAGCAGTGTTAAATACTACTCACACAAAACTCCTTTTGTGTGAGTTCAGTAATTAAAAAGAGACATCTTATCCAACATTCTTAAAAAAAAACAATGAATCATGTTAATGTGTTAGATTTTTATCTTATATGTGAAAGCTTTTATGCCATGTCACTTTGGTTCTAACAAAGGATTCACACAATTACAGATTTTGAAAACTTTCCCTCCTCCCCACCCCAACAATTATAGGATGGTGGTTTTAAAAGATGGTTTTAAAAAAGGACATTTAATCTTAAAATGTGAAAGGATGTATCATAGCATTTCTTAAGCACTGAAGAACTAATACAAAGAATATCAGTCTGTTCTTTAGATCTTAAGATCCTAATTGTAACCATGTAACAGTAAAATTGCTTGCATAGGAAGACAGAGTTCTTCGTTACTATATACAGTACACTTGATCTTAACCAAAAAGGCCAAGAAACAATTTATTAAACATAATCAAGCAAAAGCAAATGTCAAGTATGTTAGATTCCTGCATTGAATAAAAGTTTAAATGTGTTGACCTAAATAACCCCTTTCAACTTTATAATTCTGTGTTTTAAATGCTAATAAAACAATTTCACTGTGTAATATTTATTGGCCTTTTGTATCTATGTAATTATTCTAACACATTTCTCTATAATTATCCTACTCATACCATAAAATAATTCAGTTACTCTTTGCATTGATTTTCCTTTTGACCTACATCATACATATCCACAGAAAATCTCCCTGAGGATAAAGGTACCAACATCACTTTACAACAGTGTTTTATTCAGAAGAAATGACTAAGCAATTCCTCAAAAAGCAGCTTATAAACATTCCTACACAGGGAAATATGTTTCCTCTATACCATTCTTAGCAGAAGAGCTAACTAGCTTTATTTATTCAATGATTTAAAAGAAAAAAATTGCAAAGAATTATTGAACTACTTCTATTTCTGGTTGTATATCATAAACTGTTAAAAGCCAGTTACCCAAGCAATACAATCTTCAAGGACAAAGAGTAGTGAAAATGACTCCATAAATAATCAAAAGTTATTTTTCTCCAGCCTTTTTCAGGAAATATAAAAGCTTTCAAAGGTAGCCACAATGCCATATTGATGTAAACCTAAAAATAGCTGAAGCCAGCAATTATCTAGCCTAAGGACAGGCAACCCACAGTCACCAATCAATTCCCAATGTTATTGTGTCTTCTCCAGAGTTCCCTCCTCACTTGCTATCAAAATTCAGCAGCACAATTTGCTGCTACACAATTTGCCAGCATTATATGCTATTAAATCTTTAAAATGTTTTAAAGATCTTTTTAATGTAATAATCTGGAAAAGTTTTATTTCAGTTGTCCTGGCCTTTTTTCCCCTTTTTGCTATTTATTGTCCATTCCTTTTTTTTAATGCATTACTTCATCTGACCAATTGAAGAATCTCAGTGCTTAAACTAAAAGCATCCATAAAATCACTATGTAAAGCAACACACTGTAAATAAAGCCATAAAAATATAAATAACATCATTATTAAATAGTTAAATAAGTAACTACCTAAGAATGAACTTTGGAAATAATTTGCCATTGTTTTCTTTCCAGTGACCTACCTGGCTTTGTGCAAATTCTCTAAAAAGCAGGAAATGCTTTCCAGCAATCAAAAAAAGTATTTTAAGCTTCTGTAAGATCTAATTCCTTTTTCCTCTTACAAAATACAATTACAAATCTGCATTCCCAGAACATGATTTCTACTTAAGAGTCAAAGGATTTTCAAGATCATATGAATAAATAGTTTTCTATTTAAAAGACATAGGCAACTAATTTCCTGTTCAAGTCCCATGGCTTGAAGCCCTCCTGGATAATCTAGTAATCAAAACTGTCCCAAAGGATCCGTCTTGCATGTGAGGTATTTTATTAATTCTTCTATAGGATTTGTGGTGAAGAAAAACTGTGACCTGTTCACAAGGAGGCTATCCTTGTGAACAAGTCATAGCTCTGGAGTCTAGACCAAGGGTGTCAAACTGGCAGCCCGTAGGCTGGATAAACCACATGCAGGCCACGCCTACCCCAGCTCCATGAAGGGAAAAAAAGTTGCAATTCATCACATGAAGCAATGTGACATGCATGCATTGTATCTTCTTTTCTCTCTCTCTCCCTTCCTCCATGGATGGATGGATGGATCTATCTATCCATCCACCATTCATCCAGCCTTCCACCATCCATCCAACTATATCTCATTCACTTTCTCCTCCCTCTCCCTCTCTTTGAAGTCAAGTTGGCCACGCCCACCCAATCACATGACCATCCAGTCACATGACCACCAAGCCACACTCACACAACCTTTAGGGAGGCGATGGCAACTTCCTCATTGGCTCAAGGAGGCGATTCGTTCAAAAAGGTTAAGAACCACTGCTTTATGAAAATGTTGCTTAGTGATGGAAATTTCAATCCTAATTGCCATAGTTAACCAAGAACTACCTGTATTTTGTTCACAAAATAAATGAAGCAACCCCAAAATGTTGGTATCATTTCATCATTATTTGATGTATCGGCATGAAGCTCTGGTAAGATTGTTTGCCAAAAATCGGCAAAAATTAGGAAAATCATAAAAGATGTATAATTTTCCAAAAGAAGTGTAAGTTCCTTATTACTTGATTAAATATTTTGTTCTCAGCTGTATCTACATAATATTGCCAGAGTCAAGAGGCAAGATGATCCAAAATTATGCCCGAAGCATTTCATGTAAAACAGCTAGAAAACTAGAGCCCAGCCAAAAATAGGTGGAACAAAGCAGAGAAAAGACTGCATTGTAAAAAGGTCCATGAAAGTCAGTCAGAATCTAGTCATGTACTGTGTATGTATTCCACATCTTCTTAGGAATGTTTGCAGACAACCCAGGGGGTACTAGCCAAGAAAAACCAGTTGGTAAGCCTTTGTTCGTGATGAAAGAATAAAATTTCTATCTAAGTGAACTTCAGTAATAATTCTTTGATTAGTTACTTCATCTGGGCCTCAAAAATCTGAATGATCAAAAGATGGCAGCAAGAACCTAAGTTTTTCTGTATTTTCTTCACTGTTCATTTAGTGTTTGTTGGATTATATTTGTCCAAATGTGGTTATCATAGATTACAAAGAAAGAATATTTGCAAATATCAGTATTGGCGTTTGTGAAAATGAGACAGTAGCTTGCCATGCTATAGAGTAGCAAAACTGGTTGTTTAGAATATCGTTTGTTTCAGGTCCTAAAAATCTCTTTAAATACCAATAATGAGAATAATTTTAAAAGGATTATTGATAGGAGGTACTTCCATGGTGATTAGGGAAATATTTTGCATCTAGGAAAGATATCTTTGCAATTACTTTCTTCCTGTTTTTTTTAAAAAAAGTGTACTTTTAAACTCAGTTTTAAACCAAGTAATAGGATAAAGTCAGTTAGAAAGCAGAGCCACTAAACTTAGAAAATACGAATGGAGTAAAACCATATTCTAAAACCGGGTCTAATACTTATTGCTATATTGGCGCAAAATTTGAATTTTACTCACTGTTAATATCCTGTCTAGACAGTAATAGTTTATGACAATTTAGATGTTTTTAATGTTTTATTTCAATTCTTCCTCTATTTATAATTTTCATAGAAGCAGAAGGTAAAGCAGACTCAAGGCATTAAGTGATTTTTTTAATAGTATAGATTATGACTGGTTTCAAAGACATTAGAAGCCACAGTTTTTTGAGAGCAGAGCTGTTATAATGGAAGCATTTATCGGTACAGCATTCATTGAACACACGGATTAATGATATCTAAGAATCTTACATAAAAAGACTTTCTGTAACAGATTTTATATGCTTCTAAACTATGGTTATAAAGTTTTCAATAAGAGCTGATAATTCTAACCCGTTCTTTTAACATGAGTTATTTGCCCTACTCAGATTAATAACTTCACCTGTGGATAAAGCTCATCTAATTTGAAGGGCTAGAGCAGTGACTGATGAGTGGGGAAAACTCTGTCACGCTACCCAGAAGAAAATATTGCTGTGAGGGTCATTAGGGGGAGCATCTTGGGAAAATTTTGTTTGATTTATAAACAAAGTAAATTCGCCTTCCCCATCAAAGAGAGATTGGGAGTGCAGTTCCCAGAATTCCAGAAGTTTAATTCCCAGGGGTGCTAATTTGTAGCATGGTGAACTAGACATCATAGCTGTCAGCAACTGAAAACAAGAGCTATGCACCTCTCCTTTTCTTCAGTAACATTGATTATGCAAAACACATACTGAATAATGGATTTATGGAGCTCCCTCCTGGGGAAACAGTAGGTAAATCTTATGCTGTCCAGTTTGGCAAAACAGTTTAAGACATGGTGGTTCACATAAACAATTGCAACATGAACTTGCTCCAAGATGGTACTGCTCTAAAATTAGTGACCGTATGAACGTAATGTAACTCTGATGTAATTGTTTTATCATTATGTAACTAAATGCTACCTTGTTATTGTTTTCTTATTTTGTGTTGTTTTAGCTTTGTTGGGCTTTTATCATATTGTATTGCTTTAGCAGCACATCTATTGTACTGTAATTTTCTTTTGTGTGATGCTTTGGCTTGACTGGGAGTAACAGCTATATACAAATTAAATTATTAAATTATTAGTATATTCTAAATTTAATATTTGGATTTGAATAGCTTATACTTTTACTAAAGTATCATTATTTTAGTTACCCCGTCCTAAAAGTTCTTAAACTTTTACTAACTAACTTTACTAACAATCCACTCATTTCATTTCATTCACAAGCATTGTCATGTGAGAAACCTTCAGTTAGCAACTTCAATTAAGTTGGTTTTTCCTTATTAGAATGCCCTGGTATCAGTGGTGGAATTCAATTTTTTTTACTACTGGTTCTGTGGGCGTGGCTGGGAGGGGTCATGTGACTGGGTGGGCAGTTTCTGTAAGCAGGGCAATAAAGATTAGGCTAGAAACAACACCAGAATGTTTTTTCCTGCCTTCCTTACAGGATTAACCCTGTAAAGTGGAAAAAAACAAAAGGAGATTTCTTCTAACAACCGGTTCTCTGAACTGCTTAGAAAATTTACTACCAGTTCTAGCGAACCTGCTAGAACCTGCTGAATTTCACCTCTGCCTGGTATGTAGGGCAAGGTGAAAATCAAGTGAACCCCCTCCCATAGATCTGCCATAAGATTTCTAGCAACTTGAAATAATAGCTCTCTAGCCAGGAAATGGAGTCCTTGAGAAGGGGGGAAAGATTTACAGAGGAAACTGCAGGGGCCTTCATGAGTTAGACTGGACATCTTATGGCCTGAAGGTTCATTTTATACAGGTGATCCTCGATTTACAACCATTTGTTTAGTGACCATTTGTAGTTACAATGGCACTGAAAAATTGACCTCTGACCTGTTTTCACACTTACTACCATTGCAGCATCCCCATGGTCAAAATTCAGATGCTTGGCAACAGGCATGTATTTATGATTTGCAGTGTCCCATGTTCATGCGATCACCTTTTGCGACCTTCTGACAAGCAAGGTCAATGGGGAAGATGTATTCATGTGACTAACTTAACACCTGCAGTGATTCATTTAACAACTATGGCAAGAAAGATTGCAAAATGGGGCAAAACTCACTTAACAAACACCTCACTTATCAACATAAATTTTGGGCTCAATTTTGGCTGTAACTGAGGCCTACTTCTCTATATAGTGAGGTATTTTTATACATTTTTTTTGAATCAGCTCAATGCAGATGCTCACCGACCTATTTGTATCTGTTTTACAAAATGAAACTAGGCAAAGTAGTAGATGTGCTCCTCAGAAAAGTGTAACATGAACCCTGCAGCCTGCCCCTCATTCTAATTCTCATCTTTGCTTATGTTAAACTAGTTTACACATACTTGTTTAATCGCCTCTAGGTAAGAGACTCCATTTGAGACGCCCCCCCATTCCCCCCCACAAAAGCTGAGATGAATTGATGCCTTGATGAAATCTGTTGAAAAATCTACATTTTTTCTGTGATACTTTTTTTTTAACAAAATAATCAGATTTCCTATACCCACCAGCAACTGCAATTCAATTTTTGACTTGGGATAGCTGTTTGTTTGTTAAATTTCTTTGTGAATGTTCTTTGATTAAGGGTCTAGAAGTGAAATGTTCAGATAATTAAAAGATAGAACAAAAGTTGTAAAAGAGGTCACTTTACCCTTCATGGAAGGTTGCGTGAAAAGGGCAATGTTAATGAAAAAGTTCAGACTGTGAACTAAGCCTTCTGGTTACATTTCTGTTATTAATCAAATGACTGGTCCCTTTCCAGAATTTTCCAGAAAATGCATTATTTGCTATAGAAATCTAGCATATTAGAAGTATTCCTACATAATTTCTATTCCTGATGAAATAAATCTGTGTGGTATGATTCAGCCTGCAGTTTGTTTTCTACTTTGCCACATTGTGTGTGAAGTTTCAGATTAAATTTATGAAAGACTACCTCTGAGCAGGGACGAACCATTTTATCAGCTTTGCTTTGTCAAGCACCTGTACACGATGAGTAGAACAGCAGGGCAGCTACAATGCAAGGACAAAAAATAATAATCTGGAAACAGAAGATTAAACTAAGAGTGAAATGGTAGCCAGAAGAGATAGGAGAGGAAGAAAAGAAAAGGGATTTTTAAAAACAGGAGATGAGGAGAGAAAGAATGAAAAAGAATTTTACACTTAGAAAGACCACTTTGAAAAAAAAAAAAGATTATAAGAAATCAACAAACTGCAGTAGGAAAAGCTGTCTTGTAAGGTTCTTAGATTCGGTTTTTACTTAGTTGGATCAAAAGTAAACAGCCTTCTAGTTTATATAGAGCAAACAATACCAAATGACTCAGGAAAATAGTGATATCTTTTTTGGCTTTCTCCAGTATGCTTCAGCTACACAGCATTAAAAATCCATTAGACGGTTTCTGATATCTGTATTTGACTCACAGTGAACCATCTGAATGTCTTGTCCAATGGAAGTTTCTGGGTTTCTGTAAAAACAGCAACCGTTATTGTATCTCTTCCAATCCAGAGTGCTCAGAGTGAGTTCAGAGTCCATGGTGACAATGTACTATTGTTAGAAGCTCTCTGCCCTGCTGCTCAGTGAAGGTCCATTAGTTGGTACTAAAAGTATCCATTAACTGAATTTTATGTGGAAGATAAGAGATCATGTAGTTATAGTAGTAATAAAAATAAAAAGTGTCCATTAAAAAGTTGGACTGAAAAAATGTAAGTATTTTGGTAAGAGTGTATAGGTCACTTACCTAGATGCATTATTTAATCAAGATACACAGTATATAAGTATCCAATAATTACTACGTAGATGTATAATTCTTGATGATATCTAAAAAACAACAACTCTTTATTTTTTTATTTTTGAATTCCTTGTAGGGTTTGTATATGCCAGTGGTGGCAAACCTTTTTGGCACTGAGTGCTGAATGTGACCATCCATGCATGATTTGCACACGCCTGCACTGCACCTTTCGCAATGCGCGATTCGTGCACGTGAGCCTTTTGTGCATATGCACATTGCAGTCTCATGCGCATGCACAATCATATGTGAGTCTTACACGCATGTGCAGTCATGCAGGAGTTGCACAGGGAGTCATGTACGCATGTGCAGTTGCACAGGAGTCACGCGCATGTGCATATGTGAGCAGAGTTGCACGCATGCACAATCACAGATGGTGAGTTGGGGCAACAGCTAGCATGCCTGCAGAGATAACTCTACGTGCCACCTGGGGTACACGTGCCATGGGTTCGCCATCACGGGTATATGCCCTGCAGAGCAGACCTAGTTGACAGATTACAGGTAGTCCTCAATTTACAATCATAATTGAACCCAAAATTTATGTGACTTTGGTTAAGTGAATTTTGCTCAATTTTACTACCTATCTTGACATAGTTGTTAAGTGAATCACTGCAGTTGTTAAGGTAGTAAGAAAGTTGTTAAGTGAATCTGGCTTCCTCATTGATTTTGCTTTTCGGAGGGTCACAAAAGCTGATCACCTGACCTTAGGATGCTGCAAACATCATAAATATGAACCAGTTGCCAA
>JANHFJ010002166.1:367364-377975 GCA_032468195.1 Cerberus rynchops
TTGAGCCAGGTACAGCCTATACTATACCTGTGCATTTGGTTGGGGTTTTTTTTGTTTTTTTTTTGCCTAAAAGTAGAACTTCACCATTAAACTTCATTTTGTTACATAGTGAATTTTTCAGAATGAATCCATAATTCTATGTGCCTCTCTAAAACATATTAAACAAAAAGCACAATCTACACTTAAAGCATTTACAAAAGTAAGTCTTGGATATCACAGAAATGATTTGAGAATGAAACCCATACCTACAACATTCTCACCAACTATTTTGTCAGTAGAATTTTAAACAAGATAATGAAGAAAAGAAAGCAACATTTAGGGAACTAAACAAAAGAAAGAACACAATAATTATCCCTAACTTAGTTCTAAATAGTAATATAACATTATCTTACATGTAGCTCCTGCAGTAATTAAAAAGCAACTGACGGGAATGGGACTCATCTGCAAACATGTACAGTAGGAACAAACATCCCACCCTTACTTAACATCAAAGAGTCTTGAGATAGTTCAGGTCAAACAGACACTAAAGGATCCTAAGAATGTTGCATTATTGTTGTAAGATACATTAATGCGGTTTGAAAACTTTTACTGTCCCTGATTAAAGATACGATACTTAAGCAACCACAATCTTTTTCTCACGCTTTCTATTTTCTGTGTGTGAGCAACCGTTTCCCCTTTCTTACTTCTTCAAGGCCAGAGCTGAATTCCTCTAGAGTCTCAGAGCCTGTATCTGTGATGCCCATACTAAAGATTCACATTTCAATAATAATTTTTTTATGGTATTGGAATCACTGAGGGGAAAAAAAAGTCTGCCTTTTCTTGCTGTAGTTTTTGTATTTTTTAGTTTGCAGCATAATACCAGCCAAGCTCAGAGGCAGTTTTGTGGACTGGATATTCTCTAATTTGTCAGTAAAATGCAGTTATTACAAATCTTAATTATTATGCTAATCCTATTATTTAAATCATGTTAAACTCTCTGGGATTTTTTTTTTTTTTTTTTTTTGTATATACAGACGTATGGGTGCATCGGGTGTGCCCGTCCTTGACAACCAGAGTGTGACATCAGGGAAACCATTCCACAAATATTTACTTAGAGGTAAGTAACAGAGGACTCATTACTTCCACCTAATTACATCTCGCCACTGACAAGTCTTAACAAGTGTATTATTCTGTACACAGATTTTTAAGGACTGTTGTAGAGTTCAATTATGTACTTATAGTCTCAGAAATGCACTCTGTCTTTGTATCCAGTTAATTCTGAAAGATAGCAAGGTCTCCAGTGAACACAAAATAAATATAATCAATAACTAAATGATTGATTGAAGAGTGTGGGAAATTATGCCTTTAATAACATTTTCTAATAGTTCAGATTTACTTATTTTTCCCATGTGATATATATATCCCTTATATTACCGTTACAGCAGGAAAGTATTTTTGGCAAAAACTACTTAATTGTTTTTCAGAGGGTTTATGATGACACTACACAAAGGAACACATTTCACCATGTAGAAAAAATGATTGTGTAGATTTGTGTCTTTATATCGTACACCTAGGTCACATGAATGGAAAATGTCCCCAAGGACAGCGATCCAGTGCAGCCAGTGACATCACTGCCAGTCTCTGTGATGATAACCCTGTATTTGCATTCTGCCTTTTCTCGAAATGAAAATTACAAAACATGTAAACTTGTTCTTCAGTTGTCTCCATATAGACACACACATAACATTTACATAGAGTATAAGACAAACAAGACTTGGATTTCTACTCAATTATATATCTGAGAGGAATATCTGTATGCTATCTGAAGATGAATTAAAGCTACCTGCTTGTCCACATATATTGTTCTTTTGAACAGTAGGGCAAATAGGTTAACAAGAAGCCTTTCCTTATTATAGACAATATGCAGGTAAGTCATTCCTTCCCCTCTTGCTTCCTAGTGCTTAACAACACAATTAGTCATGGATCAATACTAACAAAAGCCTAATTCAAAACTGTATTGAACCATGAAGCTGATTGGGTAACCTTGAATTGGTCTCTAGATCGCAGCCTATTTGACATCAGTTATTGTGAGACTAAAATGAGGGGAACTGTATAAGCTACCCCGAGTTCTTCAGGAAAAAAGCTGGGATAAAAATGTAATTAATTCTTAATTAAAAATTTACATGGCTATGAAGTAATCATCTTTTCACCTCCCAAGGATGAAATCCTATTAAGTCTTTAGCTATAGTGAAGACAAAGGTAAAGCTAAAAAGATGAACCTCATTATCACCAACCCCCCCTTTCCCCCAAAGTAGTTCCAAATTCCAAAAATAGAATTTGTTTTCCCAAGATCCCAGAATTTCTGAATAAATCTTTTTCTGAGTAATACTGTCATCCTGCACTAATCTTGGGAAATGTGATAAATAAAACACAGATATAACTGTATCGGACTAGGTTATCATGTCTCTAGTTCAGGACATATGATTATATCTAATGTCATATGAAAGGACATCATGATAGAAGACATAGACATCAACCACTGAAATATTAAGAAACACTAGGATAAATGCATCATCTTCATCCTACCTCTGCCACAGGTCCACAAGTGCGAGCAAGGCTGTTTTAAGAATGAATCCTAGTCTGAAACTTAACTGAAATGGGTCTAGATAGAGTTCTCCAGACTATAACTGCAGTCTGACCACCAAAGTTAATAAACTTTCCCAAAAAAGGAAGGTTGGAAGCATGATACTTGTCCAAAATCACTGGGCCCAAGGCTAGTCTCTTGAGAAGGGAATACTCCACTGTCTCCTTCAAGACTGAAGGCACAATTACCTCTGTCAATAAGGTTGGCACTCCAGCATGGATTCAACCACAGATTACTTCACTGGCTAGTTTAACAAATCATTAAAGAGGTGTCTAAATTAAGAGAGAAAAGAATCCTGTCCACTTCCTCAGGCATTATTCCAGATTACTCATCCTAAATCACAACACAAGACTGAGCTTCAGAAACCTCAGTTGGGCCTGCCCAATTGGAGTTTTATCTTAGAGCAGATCTGAATGACTTTATCTAACAAATAATCTGAATGTTCTTCACAATGTCCTGTTCTGCTCACTGTCCCCTAAAAATGGTTCATCCTAAAAAGAGCCATTGGATGCCTATCAGCAGATGCAATAAGGGCAGGTGACATTTTCCTACCCTTATTGCCATGAGGTAATCCCAATATGGGCTCCTAACATGTCCAATCAGTTACATTAGGTCTTCCTCCAAAGTACTTCAGGAAGGTGTCTTTTAGAGCTTCATTTCTGAGAGCACCTTAGTAAACTAAAATATGCTCCTGGATTGGTGCAGAGAGAGAAAAGGGGCACATAGAAGTGATGTGATACAAGGCCCGAACTACTTCCCAGTTTCCGGCAGAAATCAAGAACTTGCTAAGCCATTCAAATCCTCAGAAAATTCCTAAGTCCCCTCAACCAACTGGAACAGGCCACCTAAATAGGTCTCATGAGGAATGAACCCAGTGAACCCAATGCATTCATTATTATGTAGATATGATGTGTAATATAAGCATGTAAACCACAGAGATTTTAATATTCAGAAAATATTTGTAAGGGATAGCAACTGTGGCAGTAATCTCTCTCATGTCTTACTCTGAGACGTTAAAGATTTAGAGTATTAATTTAAGACTAAATTAAAGAAGATACTGTTCGCTTCATTGAAGTATCACTTAATGAATGAAATGTCTGGGAATGAATATTTCTGATTCTTGCTCTGAAAGCTAAGGTGTAAATTAATAGTGCAACAGTGTATAAATTACTTTAGGTAATAATTAATGAAAATAATCTGTGAATAATAAGTTTGAAAGTAGGGAAAGAAAATCTGAGGAAGATTAACATAAAATCAATGCAATCGTCACAAACACAACATAAAAAGCAGGTGATTGTATTTACAGTTGTACTCGCCATATTGTTGGGATTCAGATTTGCCCTTATAAGAGCTGTGTTTATGCTGGAAGTAAGCAGATACAATGAAACATTATAACTTAAGTCTGACCAGTTAAGAAAAATAACTAGATTTTTTAAATAACTAGATTTTATAAAATAAATATACCCTCACTCACCCCTCCAATAAACATTTTCCTGGAAAGTTGGGTTTTTTTCTGGATCTACTTCTAAATTAGAAATTCTCCAGCTGACCTTTTCAACATTCCTTTTCCTTTATTTTGCATGACTTGGCCTGTATTAGCTTCATTAAGGTTGAAGAGGCCCCCTCCCTTAGTCCTCATCTCCTGGCCAACATGAGATTTGATTGCTTATTTGTACCCCATGACTATCATTAAGTGTTGTATCTTATGATTCCTGACGAATGTAGTGTTTCCTTTAATGTACACTGAGAGCATATGCACCAAAGACAAATTTCTTCTGTATCCAATCACACTTGGCCAATGAAGAATTCTATTCTATTCTATTCTATTCTATTCTATTCTATTCTATTCTATTCTATTCTATTCTATTCTATTCTATTCTATTCTGCAAAGTACATTTCATGAAATTCATGATATGTGAAAATCAGAAGGGAGAGAACCTTTCAGCTACTGATTCTCTTCTCTGCTGCTCGTATAGCCAAGATTTAAAAGAAAGGAGAATAACATAGCAGAACCAAGAATAATCTATATTTTAGCCCAGATTCTTCAATCTTGATGTCAAAAATCTTTTAATGTCAAAAATTAAAAGTTTATAAAGATTAGTATTGCTTGTGATTATAGGAAGTAGATAACTATATATCCAGTAGACAAAAGTCTTCATTCGAAATGAAAATGACAGAAAAATCGTATTTGTCTTTCAGTTCTAATTAGCATTCACAATTACTCCTCTGAAGAGTTAGGTAGCATTCACACAAATTACTCCAAGTGGGAAGGATAAATGTATGGATTGATTTAAATAGTAGCATAAGAGGCTCATATAAAGGCATTAAAAAGGCAGCTTTGCCAAGTTTCAAATTAAGATTCTTTGTTACAGCACTGTTAATCACCATATAAACATCCCAAGTGGTATAAATCTCTCAGTAGGGGTAAATTAAAGGAATGGAAATGTTTTCACTTTAATAGGTTTGATTTGCTTAGTACATGACAAAATGCTCTAACAAATGGGTTATAAAATAATTATAGAAGGAACACACCCAAACTAATCAATGAAAACATACAAAAATGGGCATTTCCTTCAAATATATTATTTTTTTGCCAAGAGAATGGTCAATAGAAACAGAAGAGCACACCAGGGTTGGCAGGATTTAAAAACTGGCACCTATTTGGATTGTTTCATCCAAGGTGATAATCAGGGGATTCAGTGCTACAGATTTCTGAAATCATAATAGGCTCTGACTATATTTGTTAACAATCTAATTGAACTATACAAATATACATTCTTTTCAGGTTTATATCAGTTTCCAGACATTCATTATTATATGCAGAATTGTTGAATTAACCAGAACCCATTAGCAGTCAAATATATATAGCCATTATATAGCTGTCTTATTCCCTTATCCTGGCTACTACACACAGGAGCATGTTTCAGCTTTATGCAAAAAAATAATGATGTTTAGATCTTCTATGTACATGAAACACTAGTCAAAATTAATTGTTGTACTCTATTGGGATTTCATTCATAGTTAAAGATTCCCAAAACAAGAATGCAGAGAATATAAACAGGTAAATGCTACTTAAGGTGTGAGAAAACCCTATTTACAGAAAGGAAAATATGGGAAATCCAGGAAAGACATAAGTTTAGAGGTCAGGAACAATAGTCAGAAACCACGAACCCATTTGTAATGGCTACCAATCTTGAATTACAAAAAGGTTTAATTACTGTCTTATTGTGTCAAATTTTCAGCAAAATTATGCCTTCCAAAGGGAAATCTAACATGCCCTTTTTGAAGGAGAAAAATCAATTTTTACTCAGTTATTATTAGTGTTGCGATCACTGGAAAGAACAAAGATGTGCTATATTGTTCTTTGTTAAAAATTACCAATGCTCATGAGAACATTTCATTCAGTTAACTTATAAATTCGACTGGAATTAATTCCAATCAAGTCATATTTGAGGAAATAGGCAGATTAGCGGTTCACATGTGCATTGTCAGCTATCTTTACCTATTTTACTGTGTAAAGTAGTCAGAAATTATACATAATTATATTTTAATAATTAACTACATCACAGTCTCTCTTTATTATTGTACAATGCCTACTACATCATATGCCCGAACTGCTCTAAAACAGCAAGTACGAATGGTTTTATTGACCTCAGCAAGGCTAAATCACACTAGTTCAACAGAACTGTTCCCAGCTAAATAGAAATAGTAAGGCAGAATGAATGTTTGTCTTATATTCATTCTAACAGTTTATGTTTTCACTGGACTGCACATTTCTGTTAGTAAAATGCTGGTATTTTATTCCCATATGTGCATAAAGTAGACACATAACACTCATTTGCATCCAAAAATTGTTGGTAGGAGAAAAATGGCAATTAAAATTGTTATAAATATGCTTGAGCAAGTGCATGAATATGAATTAACAGAGTGCAAATATGGTCATAGAGGATTTCATGCATGAGATAATATGTTTCTTATTGATTTTATCTCACTATCACAGGAATGCAATCGGTTCTTTGTCCAATATTATAGAAACAGGATCACAACAACTATTAACATTAAATGGCAAGCATTAATATTGGGTGGAAAGAAAGGTTTGCTGCAACTGAGCAGGTACCAAGAGGATAGCATATTATTATTTTAGTGATTCCAGGCTTCACCTAGGATAGAAACCTCTTCCATTTCATCTGCTGATGTACTTCTTGGTTGCATCAACAGAGGAATAAAATCAAGATTTTAAAGGGATGATCATACCGTTTTATACTGTCCTAGTGAGGTCACACTTGGAATACTGCATGCAAGTCTGGTCACTATGATACAAAAAAACAATGCTGAGACCCTAGAAAGGGTGTGTGCAGAAAAGATCAACAAAGATGATAAAGGTCTGGAGACTAAATTGTATGATGAATGTTTGAGAGAGCTAGCTGGAGAATTCTAGGAGTTGAAGTCCAAACATCTTAACGTCGCCAAAGTTGAGAAACACTGGTCTAGCCTATCAAAAAGAAGGATTAGGGAGGAATATGATAACTGTCTTCTAGTACTTGAGGGGCTGTCATAGAAAGGAGGGGGCGTTGACTTATTCTCCAAAGCACCAAAGAACAGGCAAGAGGTAATGAGTAGAAGTTTGTTAAATAGTGATCCAACCTAGAAGTAAGGAGAAATTTTCTGACAGTGAAAACAATTAATTAATGGAATCACTTGCTTTTGGAGCTGCAGGTGCTCCATCAATGGAGGTTTCCAAAAATATACTGGATGACCGTTCAACTGAGAAGGTACAAAATATTTCACCTTGAGCAGGGGGTTGGACTAAAAGACCTCAGAGTCCCTTCCAGACCTATGATTCTTTATTTTCTGTTCTATCTGATAGACAACAGCAAGAATTCCCCACAAAGTTCCATCCAACCAGGTTAAGTAGTGTCTAAAATAACTGTGTGGCTAACAACTTGGATAGCTCAGAAGGGATTTTAATAAGCAGGTAGTTTCCCCAATTTTCTCAGGTATTGTCCTTCCTCAGGAGGAAGAAACAAAATAATAATAATTTTAATCAATTTATATCATTGCCTTTCTTGCAATGATTGGGGGGGGGGCTAACAAATTTAAAGTTCAAACATTCTGTTCAACCTTATTCAATTCTGTTTCACTTTCTCCAAAAGGGTAGGTAGCAATCAAAGTGAATTGGCCCAGCAAATAATCAAGCCCTGTACCATAAAGAGCTTTTTAGGGGACGACCAGTACCCTGATTTGTATCCAGAAGCACACTGGAAGCCAATGAAGCTTGCAAAGCAGAGGTATAATTTGGGCATACCCAGGTGTACTATTAATGCAATCTGCCATTGCATTCTGAACCAGCTTAAACTTGTAGAGACTTTCAAGGGTGCCCTATAGATAGCTTGCAGTAATCAATTTGGTAGTTGGCCATGACCATGCGACAGTAGAATACACATTAGTAAACAAAATGCTTCAATTTTACATGAGCATTTTAGGGTGGAGCAAAAAGACTCATTGTATGGGAACAAAGAGCATTTACTGTATGCTGCTGACAAATTTATTTAGGCCAATTCAATGATAATTCTACTTATCCCTTTAGAAGTTATTTATCTGCCCATGTAAAATACATAACTTTGGGAAGCAAACAGTAAGTACCAAAAAAACGTAAAACCAAAAGCAACTTAAATCATACAATGCAAGAAAACAAATAACCAAGGCACTGCATAACAATTCCTTAAAAAGGACAGATATATTGAATTCCCCTCACACCCTGAGCCTAACACTTGGGGGAAAAGTCAAGTTTTAACACTCTTTTGGAAGGCCAAGAGGGAGGGGCTGTCCAAACCACAGGAAGAAGGCTGTTTCATGTGGCAGACACAATGACAAAGAATGCATGCCTCCTTTATTCTGCAAGGTTGTGGGGACCTGGTTTCTGCTTACTTCTTTGGATTTGGTAAAATAAGCAAAACTTCTTAGAGGTAGATAGTCCCCAAGTAAACTGGCTCTGTGTCATTAATGGTTTTAAAGATGATATCCAGCATTTCAGATTGCTACCTGGAAGTCAATGTACCTGATGTTATATGGGCAAACTTTGGAGCACTCAAAATTGTGTGCATCACTGCAGTCTGGACCAATTAAAGCTTTCAAGTGATTTTTCAAGGCAAGCCCCTTGTAGAGTATGCTGCAGTAATCCAATAGAAGTGGCCAAGGCATAAATGACAGTGAGCAGAACCTCCTGATCTAGGAATGATGCAACTGCCACACAAGATGAATCTATGTAAAGGTCACCCTGATCATGACTGTCATCTACTCTATGATTTCAAAACCATGTGCTATCTGTATGCCAGCTTTACTCTAAGTAGTTTACTGCAGTGACAGAGAATGATATACAATAGTAAATACATTTTTAAAAGCCTGTTCATATTTTACCAACATACATTTTCTGCATTTTATCATTCACAATGGAATAAATTCACAAATCTACTTCTATGGTTTTCCTATGTGTTTGAAACTGGTGTGTGTGTGTGTGTGTGTATATGTGTGTATTCTTTTTATCTATCTGTCTGTCTGTCTGTCCGTCCGTCCGTCCGTCCGTCCGTCCGTCCATCCATCCATCCATCCATCCATCCAAAATAAAAGATAGGTTATATTCTTAGATGCTACGATGTAGAGGGCTATAACGTTTTCTAAGATTTATGTCCTAATGTAAATTAAAGTGATATTATTTAGTAAGGAATTCATAAATACTGTATAAAATGATTACTTTTGCATTTCTATGAATTATTAGCCCTGCTGCCTAGCAACCAGCATCATTTTTTTTGAACAATGATCATTATAAAGCAGTATCTGGAATTTGTGCAAATGAGTTTTCATTGGAGGGCCAAAGAGACACATTCATCTTAGAAATCAGACATAAGATAATTTAATGCTTTTAGAGAAATAAAGCAGTAGTAACAATTTCTGCAATCATTTTAATAAAACTTTCTCATTATTGCCTTAAGTAAGTCCTGTGAAATTTGATTATGTCAGGCCATAATTCTGTTACCTTCTCTAGAAGACTGTGTGAGTTTTTACAGCACATGGAAAAGAATGAGCTCCTTATTCAAGAAGAAATTTGGCAATTTAAAAATGCATACTGATTCTCTGCTGAAATCTTTCTTCTATATTTTAATGAAGATGGCTAATATAGTGAAATAGCTGATGTCTGATCACCCAGAATGGTGGGAAGAGGAAGACTGGAATCTTCAGTGTTCCTCAAATTATCAAAACTTGTCACAGATTGGTAACGGAATAATAGAAATGCCACTGAGATTCTTTTTTAACTTCTAGAAAAACTTTAGAAAGGAAAAATGAAGAAGGAAAATCTTGATTTCTCTAAGGAATCTTCTGAGCCCTGTTTTGGGGCTGGAGTTTTGGTGTTTAACAGGTCAAGTAATAGAAATAACTGTATGTGGATGCTGATAAATTAATGGAAAATTTAGAATTATCTATCTGTCTATCTCTCTGTCTTTTAAAATAGTGACCAAGAAGCAGAACTAATCCCTCTCAGCAATTTACAATTAGTTGGAAGTTTCCTTATTTTCTTCTTATTTGTATGCATAAATATACATAGTTCATTATTTAATCATACAAATATATTTCATTATTTAATTATACGAATACTGAAATATATATTTCAGTATTTGAGAGGCTACCACAAAGAAGAGGGGGTCAAATTAGTCTCCAAAGCACCAGAGGGCAGGACAAGAAATAATGGTTGGAAACTATTGAAAAGAGAGAAATGACCTGGAATTAAGCAGAAATTTCCTAACAGTGAGGAGAATTAACCTATGGAACAGCTTGCCTTCAGAAATTGTGGCCACTCCATCACTGGAGGTTTTTAAGAAGAGACAGGACAGTCATTTGAGATTGTATAGGTTCTCCTGTTTGACCAGGTGGCTGGGCTGGGCTGGGCTGGGCTGGGCTGGGCTGGGCTGGGCTGGGCTATTCTATTCTATTCG
>JANHFJ010002169.1:0-21724 GCA_032468195.1 Cerberus rynchops
TTTTTCCACTGTTTCTATTTGGACATTATGTCCAAAGTTTTTAGCCCATTTTATCATATATTCTTTCCTTATTTCTTCCATTTCAAATTTCAGTATAAATGTAAACATTATAGAAACTATGTTTATCACTTGTACATAATTCAGCTTCAAATTCTGTCTTCTGTTGTTAAATTCCAAATGTCCTATTATCTACTCAGATCTTTTCTCAACTGTCCACTGAAAATTAAAACCATTGAAAACTAAATTTATCTGCAGCCAATTGTTCTTCTGATTTTCTCTTATATTCTCCATGTCCCTGCTCTAACAATTCTTTAGTTAACCAGTTTTCTTTACTTACTTTTTCTCTCCTGCAAAATGCTTGTTGTGCTGAGATTTTATTTTAAACTATGGGTAATGTAGTTATCATAAGCTTGTATTTATTTATAGCTTTACCTGCAATCCTGTTTCTACTTAGAGATGAGCAAAGATGTTAATTATGGTGCTGATATTCTTTCTTGAGCTAAAAGATATGGTTTTCTTTGTTAAGCCTTCCTTCAGGCTTTATTGAGATATCTGTGACAAGAAGACATGCTCCTCTTTTTCTCTGGAGTACTTCAGCTTCTAGGATCTCTTCTTTCCCTAAATTCTTTTCTCAATCTAGCCAACCCCTCTTTTTTGGGGGGGGGAGACTCATTCCTCTTTCCTGTGAGAAAGTTTCTTCCTCTGAGAAACACTGGTTTTCCGTTATTCTTCTAGATTTTACAAAAGTAGTATATTATTAGTTTTAGGTATGTGTGGTGTCTAATCTTATTTTGTACTTGCAAGAAGGTAGGGTGAGAAAGAGTAGTTGGTTCACATTCCCTGCTTGATTGTTGAGTGGAATTGAATTTCAGGTTTGTGCAACACCTTATTCTCTTCATTATACAAGCTTTTGTTACCTCTTTTACTACAATTAATAAAATCCTAAGTTTGTCTCCTTAGTAGTGCAATGTTTCTCAAAGTTTCTAGTGATACACTTTCTACAGTGATGAAATGTGGAATCCACTCAATTAAACAGACACTTCCCTCAACCCTTTTGTATTTAGTACGTAAGAGCTCATTTAGATCATTTGTTTTAGAATGAAAATAATTTTAAAAATCCATCTAAAATTAACCATTAGGTACCATTATGTACCTAATGCTACATAACAGCTCTTAGCATTAAGCTGTTGAAAATGTTCTTCAATAGAAAATTCTGAGTACAACTAGAGGCAAGTCAGCTTCCAGTCCAGTGAAATCCCACTGCCCTACTTCTGATCTTTTGGTGTTCCTTAGGCAAAACCACAATGCACAGAACATTGATTCAAAATCAGTAATTACTCTTGAGACCAATTCACTTATTATTATTTTAAAAGAGCTCTGATGGCATAGTTCTTAAAGTACAGTATTTTAGGCAAACTCTGTCCACAGCCAGTAGTTCAGTCCTGCTGGGGCTCAGGCCTTTCATCCTTCTGAGGTTGGTAAAATGAGGACCCAGATTTTTAGAGGCAATATGATGCTGATGTTGTAAACTACTCAGAAAGTGTAATTAAGCACTATGGAGCAGTTTATAAATCTAAGTCCTATTGTTATCAGTTCTCTGATTTTGTAAAAGTCATAGTGGATTACAACTGGATTTGTGTTTTAATGAACCACTGAGCCACTTCACAATGAATTAGTAACAAGAAGGATTGGAAGTTAATATGGCAAGCTGCTGAGCTGCTGTGTGGCAATGTTACAAGGATTGAGTTCATGAGTGACTTGTCTGGTCAGCTGACTAGCTGTGAAAGTAGAAAGGTGGAGTTTTGAGAAACTGAGACATACCTCTATAGACTACTAGTTTCACAATCAGTACTTTAGTGAATTCACTGAATTTCTAGTTCCTTGGCTTAGAAATAAAATCTTGTTGGTTTGTATGTGCTTGTTTCAAAGATGACACACACACCAAAATTAAAGAACACTGTATTCCTTCCTTCTTCTCCAACATATTACTTATTTCCTTGAGGCCCAGATGATGGTATAATAAAGAAGAGAAAGTTATCTCTCTGTCCTCTTTTTTCAAACTTAAAGCCTTTCTATAGCTTTAGAAGAATCTCCTTTAATAATCTCATTGGTAGAACAATAGCCAGAGGCATTTATGGATAGCAAATAATGAAGGCATATCCTGATAAAAGAAACCTGTGACTTAAATATTTACATCAAACATTAAGGATGCAAATTAAGGATGGAATTTACATCGTGATGTCACTAGGTATAAGTAATGGTTTTTCACAATTCATTTTGTGCAGATGCCTATAGCAGAAGTCTTAAGGAAGGTGCAAGATTCATAGATGCACCAGAGAGATTGAAAACCTAGAAGGTGGTTCATGAATCTGATTAGACTGAAATTTCCAAATTTTAAATTACAATGTTGGTGTGTGTGTGCACCTATGAAGACTACTTGGAAACTGTACTGAGTCTTATAGAATGAAGCAAAGTCTGGCACTTATTTTTTAAATTGCTGTATAAGATGCACCAATATAGAAATAAAAATATACACTGAGTAAACAAACATTTTAAGCTTAGTATTCAAGCAGAGATTGATTAGACTAAAGAAATACAGTCCACCCACCCTGCTCCACATATATAGGCAGAGGCACACTTTTCAGTATTTACATGAATGTAGTACACATACATTTTAATACATTCATATATTAAGAGGGAAATGAAATGGTGTCTTTTGAAAATGTCTGAGAAATAACAAAACCAGTGGATAAATATTCTGCTTTTGCATCCTGCCCATTGGCAAATCTTTCTAATATGTATGAACAAACACATTTGCTGACAAAGGTTATAGGACTGAGAACCAGCTCTCCATACATTTTGTAAAGATTTTTGCCTTCCTAGTAAGATAATTATACCTCAATTGCTGAACATATTTAACTTACATTATTTGAAAGGAAGGCAATTCTCAATGTAACATCACCTTTTTGAAATGGAATATGAAACATTGCTGCTATATTCTCAGTGAATCTAAGGTGACTTTTAAACCAAATTATTTGGAGAAAGCTAATGTCTTTTCAAATACATTGTTAGCCAATAAATACAAATTTGTGTTAGAAAAACTGTTTAAATTGAATACATTGTGTATTTTCTTTCTCTCCTTTAGACTTTGGACTTACTTTGTGAAGCTTGCAATGAAGTGTCTTTTAATGTACCTCATAAAATGGAGATGGGGATGTTTATTGGCAGAGGTGAGATAACAACCTCTACCATTCTTTGTTTGTAGACACTGGAATTTGAATCTGGGTTTTGTAAAAGTCTTCTACAGCAACAGCAATTTGCTAGAGGCTAACAATGTCATCACTGTAAGTGGTAGCTAGAAAAATTCTGATTCCTATGATTTAATATAAACATATATTTATTTTAAATTATATAGGCCTTAAGACAGAGGTGAAATTCAGCAGGTTCTAGCAGGTTCACTAGAACCGGTAGTACATTTTCTAAGCAGTTTGGAGAACAGATTGTTAGAAGAAATCTCCTTTTGTTTTTTTTTCACTTTACAGGTGAAAAAAGGAAGGAAGGAAAAAAGCATTATGGTATTTTTTTCTAGCCTAATCTTTATTGCCTTGCTTACAGAAACTTCCCACAGCAATCACATGACCCCCCCCCCAGCCATGCCCAAGCCATGCCCACAGAACCAGCAGTAAAAAAAATTGAATTCCACCACTGCCTTAAGAGTTACATTCTCCCACCCCCACCCCCAAAATGAATTGTACAATTGGGCCAAGCAATGTAGTGGTTAGAATGGGAGGGTCGGAGTTTAAGTCCTCCCTAAATATTGGGTGACTGGATTATTCTCTATGCCTTTTCTCTTTTCAACTGATTTTTTAATTTTTTGTTTCTTACAGTAAAAATGAAACAATGTCTTAATGATACTGGAATTATTGGTATAAACAATCCCAATTTTATAATTTTGGAAGATGGCTCACTGTACACAAAAAGTGCTATTTCTTTGACTACACACGAAAACATCATTACTGTGTTTTTAAAAAATATTTATACACATGAGCAAAAGCGGATATATGTTAGCTTGCTAACATATCCTGAAAAGGTATATATAATTATAATAATATATTATATATGTACAATTCCTTTCATTCTTGAGTCTCTCACTCACTGTCATAAATATCTTTTCATCCTCCGTGCATTCATTTTATTTTATCTGAGAGTAATATAATGTAAATTTAATAAAGTGATAATGGGACATTTAAGTATGTTAATAAAATAAAAAGGCATGCACTCAAGAATGAATAGGTGATGAATACACATGGATGTTCAGGAAGAAAAAAGTATATTCAGTAGGCTTAGTAATGTTGAGAGAATGAATGAGGACTGAATTGCATAACAAATATAACAAGGAAAAGTGAATGGGTTGAAGGCAAAAGATGTGTTTGGGTGAAATTAATGACATTCTCATAAATGGAGAAGTGAGAAGTTTAAAGAACAAAAAGCAATATATGAAACGGTTTATAATCATAAGGAAATCAAGATAGTCACAAGGATAAAGAAGTGTTGGTATAAATGAAATTATTAAATTATGAGAGAAAGCCATAGATCAAAACAAATAAAAAACAAAGCATCCAATATAAATGCCTTTTACATAACAGAAAGCAGAACATAAATAGAACAAAAATATGCCTATTACATAGCAAAAAGTAAGTGGATTGTTTTTATTTTTATTTATTTATTAAATTTATTTGCCACCCATCTCATATCAAAATGATTTTGGATCATTTAGTTTTAAAACACTAAAATCCTAACAGTTAAATAATTCTAAAACAATAAAAATAGAAAGCATAATCAAAAGAAAATTATAATTAAATGATGTGGATGTAGGGAACAGGATGTGTGTGTGTATGGGAGATGGGATTGTCTCTTAATTCATCAGTCACCCCCAGTGTTATGCTGTTGGGCCTCAAGCCACCTAGAAGAGGCAGGTCTTCTGGATCTTGTAGAAGGCTGGGAACTCATCTCACCTCAGGGATGAGATGTTCCAAAGGACAGGAGCTATGGCAGAGAAAGCCCTTCTCCTGGACACTGCCAGTCAGAATTCCTTGATCGATGCGGCCCATAGTATGCCTCCTCTGCCAGCAGGGATGGGGCTGACCATTCCAGATGGGGTGAGGCAGTTCCTCAAGTAATCTGGACCCAGGCCATGCAGATTCAATGGCATTTAGAAATAACTGCTGCAGCCCAAAATGTTATCTCTTTTCTAGAAAATTCAGAATATACAGTAAGAAATGCACAGAAGCATGATGGGAACAGTTCAAGTGGTTTATAGTTAATGGGGAGATTAGCTCTGCTCTCCAAGATATATGAGCAACTGATTCAGTTCAAATATTTTTCCATATACTATTATTTTCCCATTAATACCATCAAAACAAAGTAATTTAGTCATGCCAGTATAAATGGCCTTCTATACAAGGCACAATATTGTGCTGAAGGCGTATGTAGTGCTTTCTTAGCCATGGAAGTCAGCAGGGTGACTTTGGCTCAATCACTGTCTCTCAGCCCAACTCATCACACATGATTGTTGTGGAGAAAATAGGAGGAGGAAGGAGTATTAGGTACAGTATATTCATTGCAATTAATCAAGCACATATTAAGTAAATTAAATTTAATCTTTCCTTTTCTTTTTTCTTATCTCATTTTTGTTTGCTTACCATTTCTTACTTATTTTCTGTACTTTGTATAATGTTGCTGACTCTTCAAGAATATTAGGAATAGGTATGTTTCATTTTCATGTTTGTATTGCACCTTTTAGTATTACTATTTTATTATATATTGTTTATACGATGGTATAAAAATCAGAATATGAAAATGTAGTGTTAGCAGTTTTATTAATTCATGGCTAAACATTCCTATGAAATAAAAAATGGATTATCCAACAAACTTGATCAGCAGCATTAGTGTTTTAATAATCGATATAATCATGAAATAGAAAAACAAATTGCATAACCTGAGATGTAAAGTATTAATATTATTTTAAAAAGCAAAAGAAATTATATTTTCCTCACTACAATTATGTTAGGAATTAATATTAATACTCCTGTTACAATGTTTGGAATAAAAGAGAATAAAAGATAACTAAAAACAAAAGCATAATTGATATCGATATGTGTTTAGGTTTCTTTCTTTTCTCTCTTCTAGGACTCAAAAACTAAGAAAAGGCATGTCCGAGCAACTGTTGTGGGACGAACAAAACGAAGATGGGCTCCAGTCCCAACTATTATAATAGAAAACTCACTAGGGCCTTTTCCTATGCAAATTCAACAGGCATGTTCTAATGCAGTCTTCATTTGACATTTCAAATGATTTCTGCATCTAAATTACACCTGCCAATGAATGAAATGTAGTAATAGAATTAGACTTCTTATCAGAATGTAAATTTTTCTCCTAATTTTTCTGCAGTACAGGGGTGTCAAACTTGATTTTATTGTGGGCCGCATCAGGGTTGTGTTTGACCTCAGAGGGGTGGGGTGTATGTGATGGTCTTCTGCAGCCCTCTGTCAGAGAAACTGGAGCTCAGGAAGACCATGCGTGTCCCGCCCAAGCTCTGTTTTTGGCCAAGATGACTGCCTGCAGCCCTTTGCCAGTGAAAATGGAGCTTGGGGAGGCTGCGCATGGCCCACCCGGTCTCTGTTTTCATTGGCAGAGGCACCACGGGCAGGTCTTTAGCTGTTTCCAGGGTGGGCCCATGAGCCAAATCTATAAGCACCTTAGGACTAGATCTGGCCCATGGGCCTTGAGTTTGACACCCCTGCCATAGTAGCTTGTTACCAACCTTTAAAGCATTGGAGGATTCTTGTTTTGAGGAGTAACAAAATGTCTCTGAAAAATCCTTTGCAGTGCTGAAACAAAGCAAAGTACCTCCATGAGACAAAGTGCCTCACTGAGGCCTATCACTTGCAAAACTGCGGACACATAATATACTCATGGTTATGTGGTTAATATTTTCTTTATTGTAATCTGAAGAGGTCTATATAGTACTTACAACAAAGCATATATATGAAATGTATTCTACTTAATTTCAGAAATAAAATTAAATTGCTAAGTCCATCTAGAAATAACATACATACAGTAACATCTGATGGAACTCCATACAAGAGTCTACTGATTATAATTGCCCATTAAATTTTTAAATAACTTTGTCTTTAGAGTTGATTGGCAGGCCATAATAGCCTCTCCATTGCTAATATTTTTTTGAAATTAAGGTAATCTAGACCAGTAGTGACGAACCTATGGCAGGTGTGCCAGAGGTGGCACTCAGAGCCCTCTCTGAGGGCATGCATGCTGTCAGCCCACCTCAGTTTCACCGCATTTCTCTGTGGCATTTCTTGCCATCATTTACAGGGAAACAGAAGCTCACATAAAAAAAAAAAGATCTCACCTCTTGCAGAGCTGCCGGTGTTAGGATGCCTCTCCCTGGCCAGCTGATCTTTGGGTTTCTGGCATGCGTGTGCTTTGTGGATTGGGCACTTGGTCTCTAAAAGGTTAGCCATCACTGGTCTAGATGTATTCTGAGACAGTTTAGTTGAGATAGCGTCAACTTGCATTATAGGCCTTTCATAGAATATGAGTTTGATCTATAACAGTTAATATGCTATGCCATATACTAACCCATTTGGTTAGCTGGTTACAACCATCACACACCTTATATGGTGCCTATTGAGCACTGAAGTGATATTATTATAATCTTAATGTTATGAGCTTAATGATCTGTAAAGAAGCCCTTTGCAATAATCATTGGCTGTTCCAATGCACAAAAGATTCTTAATGAATTCAGTTCAATTGAAGTGAATTATGTAGGCAAGAAGTAAAAAATTATATTTGTCAATTTAATGTCTTTATTTTCAGCTGTCTTCTGACATGGCACTAAAGTACAATATTAGATATTTCATCACTGGCCCTGGTGTTGACAAACCACCATTGAATTACTTTTACATTGAGCAAGAAACTGGAAATCTCTTTGTTACTTGCCCAATAGATCGGGAAGAATACCCAGAATTTCAGGTATGTGATTCTATTCATAGACAGACATATACATAATGATATGACTCTGTATGCACTGCATAGATTTCGGAAGGACAGACCTATGACTTTGATCTGTCAATATTCTTTGAATTTATATTTAAGAATCAGATCCAAAATAGACAGTTATTTTGAAATTAATTAAATTGTGTTAATATTATTATTCCTTATTTATTTAATAATATTTACCTTCCGTTACATTTAAAATTAATACTTGGGACACTTTTTGGAGGATTCTTGTGGTTATACTCAAAAAGTGTACTTATACAATGAGAACATTTTGACTATAGTATTTTTTTTTATCTGAGGTATGGGATAAACAGAATTAATTTGTTAGTCAATCACAAAGTTTCCTGGGCACACAATCTTCTTCCCAGGTTCCTTCAAAAAAAAAAAAAATCAAACTTTTTCCCTATAACCCAATCATGCCAAGGAAAATAGACATTTTACAAATACCTAGACATAAAGAACATGTCCATAATAGGCTGTCCAGGTCAACTAATAATCTTATGGCTATAATAATGAGTTGTGGAAGAATGCAAATCTTATACTTCTTTCTCAGTACCCACTTTAACTTTCATTTTTCTTATCTCATCCTTTATTATTTTCCCTGGGTTTATATTGCTGTAGCAGTATTCTTCCACCAAGTCTTTGTGCTTACACAAAGTTACATTTTCTATGACCTTTGCATCTTTCTCCTTTCCTGGATTATTTAATAGGTCCCTTTTCCTATTATTATTATTTTTCTGTCTTTTTATGTTTGGTCAATTCAAAGCAGACATCATTTATTTATTTGGAAAATTTATATTGCCACCTACTTCCTCACAGGTGACTCAAGGTGGCTTATGGGGAATAAAAACACAATATAAAAGAAATAAAAATAATATAAGTAAAAAAATAAAATAATAACCCCACCCCCAATCCCGGTGACAACACACAATCATACCAGCCATTTAATGGGCTCCATCCCACTCTGAGTTCCTGCTGATAGAATCATGTCTTCAGGGCCTTCCAAAATAATGTCAGAGAGGAGGCCAGTCTAATTTCTGGAAGGATGATGTTCCAAAAGGAGGGAGCCACCACGGAAAAAGCCCTTCTTCTAATTCCTGCCGGATATATTCTCATTAGGACCCGCAACATTCCTTGCCTCTTCACTCTAGGGGAAATACCTAATATTTTCTGCTGCTTCTTTCTTCTACCTACTTTCTTATATTTCATCTTATGTCATTTTAGGTTAAAATAGCTTGTTGTGTCTTATGCCCTTCATCTACTAATTTGTAGCTCATCTTTATGTCTGATAGCTGTATGCTCTTTACATATGTTTTTAACATCCCTAGAACTTAGCATAATATCTTGCTATAAGAAAGTAGTTTACTAAAGCAGGAGCATTCACCCTGTGCACATACAAATATGGTTAATAGCTATTCATCAAAGCAAATTCTGTATAGCACATGGATTAAATAATTGTGTCCTGATTTATCAGAAATGTTTCATTTGCTAGAGGAATAAGCATTTCTTTTATTGCATTTTCTGCAGCTCATTTGCTATGCAATGACACCAGATGGATATACCCCAGAAATCCCACTTATCCACAACATCAAAATAGAAGATGAAAATGATAATGCTCCAGAATTTGAGTATAGGATTTATACATTTGATGTACCTGAAAATAGTATAATTGGTAATTAAATTTTTAAATAAATTTTTGTAATATAGTATAAGAAGTTAATTGAAATGGCTCACAGATTTGGAATACAGGTAGTCCTTAGTGAAATTGTGACTATGCTTTTGATCTTACTTCAGCTTTCATTTGCTTTAAAGACCTATGCAGGTTGTAAATGGGAGGATCAGTTGCAAATTTATTTTTTTTCACCATCATAAGGTCACTCCACAAGGCCATTATTAAACAAGGACTACCCGTCTCTGTTTTGATATGTTTTCTGTGAAATTACCACATCAGTTATTTAAATGCAAATGTAGACTTTGTTATTGACTTTGTTATTTGCAAAAATTATAAAAAAGAAAATATAATGGTAACAGTAGAAAGGTACGTTTAATAACATATCAAATAATTTTTGTATGGAAGTGCCTTGCCTACTTCCTAAGGCCGAAAGAGCATGAATGGCCCACAGGCACTTTATACCTAAGGTGGGACTAAAACTCAGTGTCTCATGGCTTCTAGCCTGCTGCCTTAATCACCAGACTGGCTAGAGAAGGGCTGTCAAACTCAAGGTGTAGATTTGACCCATGGGGCCACCCTGGAAATAGCAAAGGATTGGTTCACAGTGCCTCTGCCAGCAAAAATCAGCTCCCAAGCTCAATTTTCAGCTGCGATGGCCTCCTGCAACTCTCTGCCAGCAGGCAGCCTTCCTGAGTTCCATTTTCACTGGCAGAGGGTTGCAGGAGGCTGTCACAACTGAAAATGGAGCTCAGGAGCCTGTTTTCGCTGGCAGAGTGCTCAGGCCACCCCTGGCACCCCTGGCACGAATGTCAAACTGGCCATGCTCATCCTGGCCATGTCCACCCCATGCCCCCAAGGTCAAACACAATCCTGATGTGGCTCTCAAGGAAATTGAGTTTGACATTCCCTGGGCTAGAGTTATATTAGATGGGGAAATTGATGTAATTCACTTTGATATTTGAATAATGTGGGCATAGCTTTTCTTCTAAAGGAGGAAGACCTGAGTATTATGAAAACCTAAAATTGATGCCTTCTGTCTACAGGAACATTAGTTGGACAAGTGACTGCAACAGACAAAGATGAGCCCAATACACTGCATAGCAAAGTGAAATACAGAATTATATCCCAAAGTCATGAGAAACTTCAAGAATTTGTTATAGATCCAGATTCAGGCTGTATTACAGTAGTGTTACATCTGGACAGAGAGGTAATTTTCAATTTAGTGCTATACTAAAAACTGTGAAATCATAAATGAAATAGCATAAAGCTAAAAAAGAATAGTGGTCTTAAGAGTAGCTGCAATAAAGCTGAAGCCAAAAGTCCTTTTGGTAGTTAGGATTTATATAGATATTGTGAAACCAAGTTCAGATAATTTAGTGGATAACTTTGGAACAATGTCTCAGTCTGTCTGACCTATTTCATAAAATATAAAGATATGATGTAGAGCAGTGAAGGGAAAGAAGCAAATAAATCACCTTGAGCATTAAACAGTGCTAGGTTATTTTTTTTTTTGCAGAGTAATCATCGGATGAAATGGCAATATTGAATAAATTCTTAACTAAGTGAATAATCCCACAGCCTTTGCTTTTGTTTCTAAAAAAATTACAGTATTTTTTAGTCAGCCCAGGAAAATTATGCCTATTATTTTTTTCCTAATGTTCTTCAGACTGTGTCAGCATACACACTATACATAGAAGCAAGAGACATGGGAGGTGAGGAGTATGGTTTGTACACTACAGCAGCAGTACATATTGAGATTGGAGATGTAAATGATAATCTCCCTCAAGTAGCACAAAGTATGGTAAGTCTATCACAGTAAAACCTATTGAGAACGTTACTTCTTTATGATGTTTTTGAGGTGTTAACCTGATTACCATGAATATTAATTTTTTTAAAATAATAATTTTGCTAATTCCACTTATACTGTGGCCTTTCTGTTAGACTGCTTCTGCTTATTTCATCATGCATGTCCTAAATTTGTTCCAACCTTCCAAAGCAAATTTTGGGATTGGAAACATTAAAATTTACCCTACTATTGGAGCAGAATCCATCCCCAGAATAATAGGTTAAAAGTCAGAATGAGCAGCAGTTGGGGAACAAAAGAGCATCAAGTATACTTAATGACTAGGTGTTAAAAAAACCCTCAACATACTGGTAGTAAAAAAACAGCTAAGGAACATGGCAACACCCTAGAACAGGGGTGTCAAACTCATGTCGTCATGGCAACATCATGTGACATATTGGGACTTTTCCCCCCTTTGCTAAAATGGGTGGGGCCAGGGCCAGCATGTGATGTATCTGGCTCGCGGGCTGCGAGTTTGACAGCCCTGCCCTAGAAGGTGACAAAGAAATAGAATAATTGTATTTTGGCATAGTCTTCTCTAATAAGGTAATGGGTGAAAAGGGGAAAGAGTTAAAGTGGAAGGATTAGAGTTTGAGTTAGTCAGAAAATATTTATTAACTTGGAAAGAATTTTCAAGGTGAGATGAAACCTGAAGGAACTTGCTGATGTCTAACATTAGCTATATTATCTTTGGGAAACACTTAAGATGGATAAAGTGCCAAATGAATTGGAGAGCAAATGCTGTTTTTGCTTTTTTTAGAAAAAAGTGGCAAAGGATCTAAGCAATTGGCTAACAAGCCAGATAAAACTGGGTAGGATCACATGATTATTAGATGAATCTTATCTAGTATTAGAACTATTCATAAACTAATATTTGAAAATTGTTTTTTTCAGTATGTAGTGGAGATATATGAAAACATAGAACATGCAGAAATATTATGTATTCCTGTTGAAGATAAAGATGAACCCAGAACATCATCATGGATGGGTATATTTGCTATTACTAAAGGAAATGAAGATAATAGTTTTGCTATTAGAGTAGATCAACAGCAGAATATTGGATGTTTAAGCACTTTAAAGGTAACTATGGATAGTAAAAAAAAGTTACTGTAATAATATGAATTGAATTTTACTTAATTTTAAGGTGTGAATTACTTGTCGAAATATATTTTTCATAACTTTCTGAAGATGTACCTTACATTTTTAAAATGTAATACTATTTCCCATTAAAATACATTGGCATAGAGAAGGGAGAACATTCAAATGAAATTTTAAAATAGTAATAGACACTGTATTTTCATCAGTAACTAAAATCATGGTAGTAAAGTGTCTTAATAGTAGTATATTGATTTGAATAGCATTTACTTCCTCCAGGAACTGGATTATGAGGAAAGCCACGAGAGAAGATTAGAAATTGTCATAAATAATGAAGCACCTTATGTGCCACCTCCAAACTCAAGAGGTCTCTTAACAAGTATAGCGAGCATTGTGGTCAAAATTAAGGATCAGGATGAAGGACCTGTATTTGAATCTTGTGAACATATTCTAAACATAAATGAATGCTTGCTAGCTGGCACAATGGTTGGAATTTACCAAGCAATGGATCCAGAAACTGGAAACAAACATTTAAGGTACAAAATTATATTGTTTGGTTTATTTAAAGATTGTGTGTAACATAAAGCAATTATAATTAACTGGCATTGTTGGAATAAATTTGAGGTACAGAATCTTGTTAAAACATTTACTCTTAACAGTTACAGAATAATAAAGGACCCATGTGGTTGGATCACCATTGATGAAATAGGAAACCTCAGAACAACTGACATATTAGAAAGAGATTCAAAAAACATAGAATATAGTCAATGCAATGTAACAGTATCTGCAACTGATCAAAGTGAGTATCAAATATTGTGAAATGTTGGTATTTTTTCTACATGCATAAAGCTACCTGATGTCACCTACAAAAATATGATCAGATACTGATGGCTATATAAAATATTATTTTTTATTGTAAACTAATTATCATTCAAGTTTTTGCAATCCTGATCTGTAGCCCTAAGTAGACGGTAAATATTTGAAATCCATTAATTGTATATCTTTTTAAATCAATCTCCTTTGGATTGTTTCACAATATGTATTTGATGTGATTATCTGATATTTCTCTTCAAAATCCATCTTTTTAGATGTAGAGCCTGAATTAGATTGTCCTATAGTGCAATAGAATCAGAATAGATCATACCCTACTCTATGGTCTCTCCAGGACCTCATCTACCAAGTACAAAACCATGAGCTGGTTGTTATTTAACTTACCTTTGCATTTATTAGATACTTATTGCATTTTTCTTCTGAGAATTTGGGTAACACATATACCTGGCAGTAATTCATTCTGTTAACAATGCATAATTCTGCAGTTTAACAAACTACATTAAAACTCTGGATGTGTGCTGAAGCTGCCAAAAAAGCCAATGCAGTCCTAGACTGAATCAACAGACGAATAGTATCAAGATCACATGAAGTATTACTAGTGCTATATACTGCTTTGAGAAGACCACACTTGAAATACTGCATCCAGTTTTGGTCACCGTGATACAGAAAAGAAGTTGACACTCCAGAAAGAGTGCAGAGAAGAGTAACAAGGATTAGGAGGCAGGAACTGTATATGTCTAACAAAGAGAAGAACGATGTTAGCTGTCATCCAATATTTGAGGGGCTGTCACAAAGAAGTCATAGCCCCATTTGTCCAAAGCACCTGAGGGCAAGACAAGAATAGAAATATATCAAAGAGAGATCTTACCTATAACTAAGAAGAAATTTCCTTACAAGAACAATTGATGGGATGGCTTGCCTCCTTAAATTATGGGTGGTCTCATAACTTCCAAAATCACTGGAGATTTTGATGCTATTGGACAGCCATTTTTTCGGGGAATCCTATGGGGTTTCTTGCTTGAGCAGAGGGTTGGATTAGAAGACATCCAGGATTCCCTCCAAATCTGTTATTCTAGTATTCTGTTACAATAGATTTCTTTCTTTGGATTATGGATTAGCAGTTTGTGAAACCAGTAAGATGTTTTATTTAGCTTTCACAGAAGAACAATACTTTTGTAATGTTATGATTTGATCAAGTTAGTTTCATTATTATATTAAAACCAAGCATTCTAATTTATCTAGGTGGAAAAACAGGAAATGGGACAATTGTGATAAAACTTGCTATTGAGAACAATTACCCAGTGAGTACCAGTAAACGCTATGTCATGTGTAAAGATAAAAAACCGATCTGTATAAACGCCACTGACATTGATTTGCCAATGTCCACTATACCTTTTCATTTTGAAATAGAGAAGCCAATGGACTTAAAATGGAAGTTAACTCCATATGATGGTATGTTTTGGGTTTTTAATATTTACAAAATATATTGTGACTAACGTAAGTATCATATGAAATATAATTTGTGGATTTGAATCTTTTCTTTCATAGATGCATCAGCACTGATTTTTCCAGTTGAAGATATAGACTATGGCTATTATTATATTCTTCTCAGAATATGTAATGGGGAAAGCATCAGAAAAAGTGAAATAATAGTTCATTATTGTAACTGCACAATTCCAAGTAACTGCTCTGAATCTACCACAAACATGACACTGGGTTCAGACATTCTAGTAGAGCGCACACCAGCTGCAGCACCTCTTTTAGGGGCCTGGAGCATTCCTGCAATGGTCATGGGTTCATTAGCAATGCTAAGTAAGTATGTGTATGTCTTGAAGAAGCAACATGAACTGTGAACTGTCAAAGTACATTCACTCCTTGCTTAATACCTCAGCTATCTTTAGATTAACATGTTTCTGATCAAATTTTGTGTGATTAATAATGCAAGCCAGAGTGTGACATGTAGCTGTATGAGGACTTCATTTAAATGAGATGGAAGAAAGATCTTTGCTGTGTTACTTTCAGTCACATGTTCACTTATCAACCATTTTGCTAACAACTTGATTGGAATAGAATTTAGTTGCTAAATGAGGAGTGGGTATATATATTTTAAAAATGTAGCTAAAAAGGAAATCCTAAGGTCCTAATGTAGAACATAGCTACTTATTTCCTACCTATGGCTACCTATATAGCCATTGTATTTAAGCAAAATTCTTTCTTTAAAGCTTTTTTTCTCTTATCCAGACCTCTTCTGCTTTTATAAATTAAACCCAAACTTAATTTCATTATTTAATAAATTGTAATTCACATATTTATTTAAAATGCATAAATAAGCCATCTTGTTTTCTATATTTTTTTTCTTGCAGTAGGCATTGGTACACCTTATGGTATTTGGCTCCACAGAAAATATCGCACACCTCAGGAAGAACCTGATGTAACATTTGAGAATTTAACAAGATCAAACACCGAGGCACCAGGTGAAGGAAACACAAGACCAAACACTGAGGCACCAGGTGAAGGAAACACAAGACCAAACACCGAGGCACCAGGTACAGGAAACACAAGACCAAACACTGAGGCACCAGGTGAAGGAAATACAGTAAGTAACACTTTGCCTTGTATAGTAGCAAATGAAACAGATTTATTTGGATAGATTATGAGAAAGAGCAAAAGATTCTGTCTCATTTTAGAAATCAAAATACATTGTTTTAGAAATCAAAATACATTGCATTTGTATCTGTAAGTTGGGGATTGTGATGTGCTCATATGCTTAAAGCTAAATACTATTTTTTGTACATGGGAACATATTATCTACCGTTGTTCTTTTCTATTTAAATGTTTAGAAGTGTAAATTGTCCATTAAAAAACCGCTCTGGCTGAATCCAGAAAAGGTAGATGTTCTGACAGAAGAAAATATTTATGACTCAGGGATAAATTATGAGGTCTTTGATGCTATCTGAACTTGGTGGTTTCTTGCAAAAATTTCATTATCAAACAACACATCAAACTAGATAACACATCAGTGATGATGTTACCTAGTTTGTAACTTTATAGCCCAGTACATCCCAGTGTTCCAGTTAACTTATTACTGTGATCACATGAAACTTCAAGATATAGTGGTTATTTTTTGTGCTCTCTGAACTGGGTGACATGAAATAAAATGTCTGCAAGAAAACCACCAAGCTCAGAGAGCTTCAAAAACTCTACATCTTGAAGTTTCATATGATCATAGTAAATAAGTTAACTGGAACATTATATGTTTGAACCCACTGGTTGGGATGTACTGGGATATAAAGTTACATGAATCCCAAGTGTAGGCAATGGGTAAAAACATTGTGAAGAAATTAATAACAGTTTCAAGGACAAGTGGATTATTATTCAGCCAGTAAACACACGGGAATATATAATTAGATCTGGGTGCAGACTGTTCAGGATTTTTTTTCTAAAACATTTTTTCCAAGAAATTCTATTGTTATTCTTCACATTTCAGAATTTAAATATATTCCCCGTGTCAACAATGAATGAATTCATAAATACGAATACAGATGTAGTAAAAACTGTAAAGAAAGATTTGGAAGCAGGAAAAAGAAGATGGCATTCCACATCAGAATTAATCAAGGGAGAAAAAGTGGCACTATCTTTACAAAACTGTGCACCTTCTTTAAGGAATTCATTCAGAAATTTCTGTTCAGAATGGCAGTTGTTCACAAACCCTCGCTTATCTAAAGTAAGTACTCTGACACAGATTTCTAAACAACGTATAATTTTCTAGTTCTGAGTATTACAGAGTTGGAAAGAACATGCTGGTTTTATGCCATTAATTTTAAGGTACTGCCGTGTATCACAATTCTTAAAAATAATCCAAAGTGAGTGCAATGTACTTCACAAATAACATTATCCCATTGATATAAAAACAGTATATCAATTATCTAAAAGATGAGCAGCTAATCAAGCCAGAGGCAGGAAGCATGTTAAAAATCAGCACAATTTTCTAGATTTTGTGGTAATCTTAATCCATATTTTTTCATTCTGGTAACATACAAACATTTAAATCAATTCCCACAGCTATACGGTATCTGAGACCTGAAGATAATACATCTATAATATAGTATATGGAGGAAAACAGCTGTTAATTTGCTTCCAATATTTGACTTGAAAGCTTAATGCTGAAATTTAAGACAATCACCTTAGGACAGAATTACAATGATAGTTGTATTCTCTCAAATAAAACAGTACATTCTTCTAAAAAAGAGATTTTTTTAAAAAAATCCATTTTATTATGTGCGTGAAATTTAATATGTAGATGTCAAAAAGGTAACAGACAATTAGAATACAATTTACTTTTGCATTGTATTTAAAAAAATGGTGATTATACTTTTATTGTTCCTTGTTCAGATGGTATTTCTTTGTGGAGAAGATGAAGAACATAAACTGTCTAAAGAATATTTACATGCATATAATTATGAAGGCAAAGACTCACCAAGTGGTACTCTAAGTTCCTGCACAGGGGAGTCAGAAGAAGAAAAGCTGAGTTTTTTAAATCAACCAGAGCCTCCATTCTGGACATTAGTTGAAATTTTTGTACAGAAGGATTGTGTTTAAATTATTCTTGAAAATCTGCTCACTTCACTAGAAAATTCTCCTGTGCAGATTCCATTGAAATAAATGGTCTTGAGAAGCTCTAATTACTTCTAACAGAACTTGAAAACAATTTCTGCCCACAATTGTGTCTATCTATTCATTCTTTATGGGATGTTTTGGAATTTTTAAAGAATTATTTTAAACAGAGTACAATGGAAAAAATGGTTAAAATTATTAAGGATTTGAAATCTCTTATAGAAATTATGTGAATAATTCAATTACAAATTAGATTTTTATTTTTACATCCTTCAATAACTACTCTGTTCAAAATGTGCACTATAATTTAAAATAGAAGTGTTTTCATACCCAATCCACTAATTCCTTTTGAGATAAACAGTGGTGCACAAACTATATAAAAAAGAATGTTCTTCAGGATTTAGAAAATTTGAATTCTAAATCTTTAACTTATACTTACATCATTTTCAAAGATACCTTCAGAATTGAAGAACCCTTTAGAAATTTATGGAACAATGTACTGAGTTTTCAAAAATGTTTTCCATTTATGCATGTACTCTGTCCATGTGTATTAATTCCATGTGAAATATATTCCATTACTTTGAGAAGCCTCTTTAAGATCTTACTCATATTTAATGTGCTTTGAGAAATATCACTATGCTATAATCATAATATATTTAATACATATAGAAAATGTATATTTTTATTATATTGAAAAACAAATCTTTGGCTATTGGCATCAATTTTAACCTAAGTCAGTTATCATAAAATTTAATATCTCATCTATCTGAAATACATTAAAGCCAGAACTGAAGTTTGATATTCAGAAATTAAGCAATTCAATGTCACCAACACACAAGTAGTCCTTGACTCATGACCAGTTGTTTAACAACCAATAAAAATTATAATGGGCCTGGCTTGTTTTTACAAGTTTCACGGACAGAGTGGACACTGCAATTTGCAATATTTTTCTTGGCATTTTGTTGGTTTTTCAACAAAAAAAGCCAATTTAGAAGTTGTCGATTTTCTTAATAATTGTAGTGATTCATGTAATGACTGCCTCAAAAAATGTGACAAAGTCAGTACTGGTTACATGGGTCCTTATCTTAAGATGGTTCCAACTGTGGTCTAAGTTAAGGATTACCTGTATATTAACTTGTATTTTAATGAATTGTGAGACAAGTCATGTACTTTATTATTTTGTATGCTAGCAAACGCTGGCTATAAAAGTACAATTAATCAAAGGAGAAACTGAGAAATCTTTGTCCAGTACCTTTATAGTGAAAAGAAGATGAAAAAAATTAATCTTCAATTTAGATTGAAGGCCACTTGATCTCATATTTGAGCCATTTAATAAATCCTATGAATTTTTGTACTTGGCTCATTTAATAAATTATGTAAAAATTCAAATTTAGGTAATATAGTATAACACAGAGGTGAAATTCAGCAAGTTCGCACCCGTTCTATAGAACTGGTTATTAGAAGAAATCTCCTTTTTCCCCCCCACTTTGCAGGGTTAATCCTGTAAAGATTAACTTTACAGGGTTACTCCTGTAAATAAGGCATTTGTTTCTAGCCTAATCTTGATTGCCTTGCTCACAGAAACTGCCTCTCCCCTTATTACATTGTAACTTTAGTGAAGTTTAATTCTGTGCTTGGTGATGTTTCATCCTGTGGCCACACCCACAGAACCGGTAGTAAAAAAAAAAATGAATTTCACCACTAGTTTAGTGGCTTCGTGGTTAAGATGCTGTAGTTTGTTGGCGGGAAAGCCAGCAACCTTGGTTCAAGACCTGAGTGGCACATAATGGGTGAATGCCCAGTCTTGCCCAGCTCCTGCCAATCTAGCAGTGCAAAAGCATGCAAATGCAAATAGATAAATAGATACCACTTTGGTGGGAAGCTAACAGTGCTTACACTGGCCTCATGACCACAGAAATTAGTGACCTTGAAATGGAGATGAGCACCACCCCCTATTCCTGGCCTCTATAGGGGGAAGTAAAATCCACAGGGACTCCTATGGTTTAGTACTATGGGAACTCCACCCACTATGGTTTACCTACTAAACCAGGTGTGCAGATATTTTTCTGCATTAAACATTGCACTTGGTACATAAGTATCATTTGGTATAACTGGGGCAAGTGGGGCATGCAATGGAGGTAGCCAGAGCAAAACTAAATTTGATTTCATTTCAGTTGCAATGCAGTAGCACTGAATTACAATTCATCAGAGACAATATGATTAATTTTTAGCTGTGGGCTTTTCCTCTTCACACTAACTATGGCAATTTCTTGTTTGAAATTTTTTGAGGACTGCACATTAAGTACCGTACTTCACAATAACTGTGGTCTTTGAGTACAGTAGTACAGATGCAGTATTCAGTTTGAGGCTTCCTTCTACTAGCCAGTCAGTTTAAAGATGAAAACTGTAAGAAGAAAGAACAGGATTTTACTCTAGCTCATATACAGTAAAAATAGTGAAACTATGCCCAACTATAGGTAGTATGTAGTCAACATCCCTGTCAAACAACCTGTCTACAGGTAATTTTTGATTTACAATAGTGACTTGACTTATTATCTTGGGACTAATTGTGATCTGGATTTAAAGTTCCAACAGTTATCCCTTCCCACAGTCACATGACCAAACTTCAGGCATTTAGTAACATGGCTACATTTATGGTTGTTTGCAATGTCGCATGGAAATGTGATTGCATTTTATGACAGTTTTGCCAAAAAAATAGCACTTATTTCTACTTTTTGTCAAAACCAAAAATTGCACCCATAGTAAACCATCAATTCTCTCAGTGATCATGCTGATCCAATTAACAACTGCTGCAAAAATGTTGGTCATATGGCTGACCCATTTTTATGATCATGATGGCCAGATTCCATTATGGTTGTAAGTTGAAGACTACCTGTATAACACCCCTACCACATTTATAAATGTGGATCCTGTTTTTTTTTTTTGTCAGAATGAAATCACCATCATTAGACACACAAGGAGTTGCTTTTTAAGAAAAATACCCCCAATATGGGGAATATAATAATAAGAAATAAGAACCTGCACCAAGTATCTTAGTATGTCAAGATTCTGGTTTGCTTTTGTAATTAACACTTTGCCCAGAATTACCATTTCTTCTGTTTGCATAGAAGTTTACTTCTCAATATTTACTGCTGAGAACACAAACCAGGAGGAAGAGATTATGCTCATTTCTCGCTTTTTGGCTTCTCAGAAAACACCTGATTGGTCACTATGGAAATAAAAGTGTGAATGGGTAGAACTTTAAGCTGAGTTAGCAAAGTTTTTTCACCCCTGATATTTGATTTCCATCATATCTTCAGTCTGCTGTCACAAGTGGAAGTTCAGATATTCCACAGAGCAACAGGGGATAGTTTATATATTTTATTTGTTTATTTGTATTTATTTATACTCCACCTTTGTTATTTTGATAAGTAACTGAGGGGGGCAAACATATATAATTAATAAACATATCTATTATTATTTATTTATTTATTTATTTATTTATTTATTTATTTAATTAATTAATTAATTTATATACCGCCCCCTCTCCCGAAGGACTCGGGGCGGTGTACAGCCATTTAAAAAGAAAC
>JANHFJ010002169.1:116738-127608 GCA_032468195.1 Cerberus rynchops
AACTATGTTTTTTACAGAATTACCAGGGCAGCCACAAACATGTCTTATCCTAGATATCATTGAAACTATAGATATTTTTGACGATTTCTTCACCTATGTCATATTAATTATGTTGGTGTTGTAGGCAATCAGATATTACATATGAAGGTTTTCAATTTTGGTTCAGTTTTGGTTTATGGTTCTGATGGTGCAGGATCTTTAGAAAGTAATATGGCTTTACACAGATCATGCAAGCATATATTTTCTGTGATGCTTTATGGAAGTAAAAATTGGACTTTGAAGAATCAGAATATTGATACTTTTGAATTTTGATGTTGGAAAAAAATCAACCTCCTGGAAATACCAAAGAAGCAAACAAATTGATCCACAATTTTCCCTTGAGGTGCAAATGATCAGGCTAAAATTATTCTACTTTGGGCACATTATGCAAAAACTGAGATCTTGACAGAAGGCTGTAATGTTGGAAAAAGTGGAAGGAAAAGCAATAAGGAAGTTGGACTCAGTTACAGTGACAATACGTGTTGGCATTGGAGGACCTAAAAAACTAGATCAGGAACAGATTGTCATGGAGAAAAATTTATGCTAACAGACAACACCAGTTGATGGCACATAATCATTTAATCAATGTGTTCATAGCTACAGACATTTACAATGAAAATATTTATCTGTTACACAGGGGATTCTGGGAATTCTGTGTCCTTGGGTTTGTGTACGGTCCTTGTATCCTATGTCCCTTGCATCATCATGGTTGATCTCTGTTTTATTGGCTAGTTACTCTCATTCTTTTCAACTTTCTAACCTAACTTGAGCAATCCTGGTCAAATTGTCTTTTTCCAGCATTTTTTTTTCAGCAAGCCACATACATTCAAAGAAGCATTTCAGGTGTAACATTTGCAGGTGTACTAGTGTCATCTTTTAAAACACTAGCGTTGTCTTAAAAACCAGTTTGCTTAGAAATAAAGAAGATTTCAGAGAAATTAAATTTAAGTTGGTTAAAAAGAACTATACTCTTATTTGTCTTTCTTAAAACCAGTATGTCTATGTCATATTCCCTTTTTCTAAAAATGTGCATGTAGGTACACTTTTTGTGGAGACAGCTTTCTAGAGTTCAATTATTCTTTTTCCAACTTTTTGTTATAAGAACACACCTTCTAAACACTCAGCTATAGAGAAAGTAGCTCTAGATAAGCTGTCTTCACTTCTTATAGTCCTCACACTGCTTGAGGCAGAAAGCATTGTATTCATTAAAGAAATGTCAGTGCAAAAGTCTTTTTCTACAGTTTTGCATATTCCACAGGGAAAAGATAACAGAATCTGAGATTCCTTCTGGAGCCCACTGATTATAAATCTATGATGCTGTCATTACTGCTAGAGCCTGAAGATTACTTTTCCCTTCTTCCTCTCTCTGAGTAATACCATGTTGATCAATATCACTAAAGAAATACCATGATCTGTTTTACCATGGTTGCTCTATTTTATATGCTGATACATCATAAGACTGCTGTGCATGTGGTGTTTTTTCTCATGGCAATGAAGTTGCTTTATGTCTAGGGAAATATAATGTTCTCTATTCCTTGATTATAAAATGTGTTCCCTATTTACCACTTTTAGAGGGTTTTTACTTTCCCCATCTTGAAAAATCAAGAATCAAGCAACTTCCTTCCTTCCTTCTCCATCCTGTTTTCTTTTCTCTAGAACTGGTGCAATTAACTTATGTCACCTTAAAAGTTTTTCTCATAGCACATTGCTTCAGCTGCTGAAGCACATGTAATTACATTCAACACAACCTGTCCTGGGGCATACTAGTTTCATACCATTTTTATATCACCTTTTTTCATTATTCAAGCAGAGCAAAATCTTTAGAAGGTGATTAAACTAAAATTGCTACTATTAAAGGTATGACATTTAGTGGGAAATATAGGCTTTTCACATATTTAAAATGAGTTCAAAGGCCTTTTGTAAAGGGAAAGGGAAATAATTTAATTCACTTGGCACATACTGGTCATGCTGTAAGTGCTGGAGCACAATCTCCTGGAATAGCTCCTGGGGATGCTTCATACAACTGGCTGGATTTGCTTTTTTTCAGTGCAACTTGAGTTGGAAATCTTGTCCATGACTTTGAAGTATAGCTTCTGTCATTATTCTGTCTGGTTATAATGCCATGCTAGTGATTCATTAGTAGTAGCCAAAGTTTAGTGCTAATGGATTTGATGATGAAAAGCTCACTAAACACCTACCTGTGATCTTTTCTGACTTTCTAAGTGAGAATCAATAATGGCCAATTTGAGAAGATGAAACAACTGAGCCTAACTATTGACTCCTATCCCCACAGGGGTTTTTTCATTATTAAGTTATAAAAAGCAAACTAGAATAAATAGGGAAAATGAACATCACAGGAAAAAAATGGTTAACATAAGAAGCTAGCTGTACATAATAACTATGGCGTATGTTGTAAAAGCAAAGATTGAATGAATAAAAGAGAGATATCTCTTACAAATACAGTTCTTCTGCTTATATCAATCCTCATCTGATATGGTTGCTTTGTCTTTTATAAAACCTCTGGAATGGTTGATTCCTATGGCTAATAGTTTGAAAACGAAGTTGATAGATCTTCACTGCATCATTTAGGAAGGGAATATTATGGTGGAGTATCTAGGACAGGGATATCAAACTCATGGCCCACAGGCCGGATGTGTCACATGTTGACCACGGCCACTTCTGATTTAGCAAAGGGGAAAAAAGTTGCAATATATCAAGTGATGACAATGTGACACTGCAAGTTGTACACTCCTGATCTAGGATCACATGACTTGAAACTAAGATGGCAGGACTGGCAGTTTCAGGTTTAGGCAACATTCAGGACACATTCTGTCAGGGAGTGGCATTACCACATAGTGAAGGCAATATTGAAAATAATAGCTAACTTTAGTAGAGGCTGATGGAGTGACCCGATGTGCACCCTAACATTCTGGAAGTGGCTTTATGATAAGTTCACAGAAAGGCTACCTAGTTATTGCTAATAATAATAAAATTCCCATTATGATTTTGTTTTTCAATGCACTTTGCTTATGAAGTTCTAACACATCTACTCTTGTTATTGATGCTATAATCCTAGACTATAATCTATAATCCTAGACATCAGGGATTGGCAGAGAAGACTAGAAGTCAACTGTTTCACCCAAATTCTTCTCTTTTTGCCTTAGCTTTTGTCACAAGCTTACTTTTTACTCTTTGCATGAGCTTCAATTGCTCATGACTGCATGCAAAAATGGGCTCACATGACAATGCTTTGGGGAGTGTCTTTCATAGTACTAATAGGAAATGTGTTTGGAGGAGACAGCATCAAAAGTGAAGTGACAAAAGAAATAGCTATCTCTATTTGTATATGCTATACTTTCACTTACAACACAGGGTTGGATTTCACCTGACATTTGCAGATAACGTCTTCACAGTTAAAGGGTAGTTTTCGGTATTATTAATACTATGTAAATTTAGCTCCCATCCTAGTGCTAGCAGAGCTTCTTCTCTTTATTAAATTGTCCAGTTGTTGAAATCTGAAAAAGAGATCCTTCTGTCCTGTCAGTAGCCCATCTTTCTGGCACATGGAAAGATGAAGTTGTCAGCAAAAAAGGTCAGGAATTTACTGAGATTTTCATTTTTGACAGAGATTGTTCCCCCAAAGATGTCAAGATAATCACTGTTACTACTTAATTATTTTTTGTCATACTAACAACTTGCTTTCTTCTTTATTAATGGTCAACAGCAGATGCCGACAATTGTATAAGTTTACTTCTTCTTAACCTTTTTTTATTTCAAGAATAATGGCAGAATGATTTCCCTTGGATTTCTATGCTTATGTGGATACTTTTAAACATATAATACTAGTCGTTTTTTTCCTTTTAGTTGTGGTTTGTTTTGAAAATATTGTATCCTTAGATTCACTTATTCCAATCATATGAATAATCCCACCAGATCTCGATTATATCTATGAGATCGTATTTACTTTCCTATAATATGAATTCAAGTTCAGCTTGCTCATTTTCCTTTCTCTGAGTGTTAACATAAGGACAATGGTTCATAATATTTATGAGTTAATATTCATCCTGATTTTTTTATTAAATGGTTTATCCAACTCCCGTTTAGATATTTTTTTCACTTATTTTATAATACTCTTATAATGTGACCTCTTTCAAATTGTATTTACATTCCTCCAGTTCTTCAGTTTCTTGTCTTCTGTTCAGTGCAACCTCATATCTTCCTTAGAGACTCAGAGCACATATAAATACTGCCTCCCCCTCCAGCACAAGTGAGGGCCTGAAAGTATTTTCCAAGTTTCCTAACAACATATTTTTTGTTATCACTCTTTTCTGCTGGTCTTGCTCTTTATATGTTTCTCTTGTGGAGAACTGCTGCTTCTGTCAGCCTCTATAGTAGCCTTCTAATGAATCTTTATAAAACTGAAGTGTGGCTGCTTGTTCCTGTGATCCTCTTACATTTTCTCCTTCAAGCATTGCTATACACTTGTTCTTGCTGGAAATATATAACAAATTATTACTAGGCAGAATACAAGGATATGCTGTCAACTTAGTGAGGTGATTCATTAGAGACCTACCCTTTCAACTCCTTCACTGAACTCTCCTGTCAAACTTCTATTAGCTGCCCTTGTTTGCAGAATTTTTCTCTCCTTGAAGTGCAATAGTCTCAGTGGAAACTACCCTGCCTCAATGTCCATGGTTTCTAATTAAACAGAATAACAAAAGATGTAAAACAAAACATTAAGGTTTGAAGTATCTTTTTGGTATGAAAAATCAATACCAGTATAAGGCAGTCCTTATGACAAAAAGTCCTATTAGATAACAATGTTGCTTTCCTCAAGATAAAAAAGCCACTTTCTTTGGGTGACAAAAATCCATCTAAAGAAACACTAGCAAGTAGAGAGGATTTAACAATTATTTGATTGCTTCTAAGGCTAGATTCTCCAGGGACCTACTGGTTTCTTGCTCTCAAACAAGCCAAGAATAAGATTTCCAAGTTTACATAAGTCTTATGCAGAATCTTGATTAAAGACATTTGGTTAGAGGCACATATATTAGCAGAGGCATCAAAATGTAGAGACAATGGCTATCCAACTGCTGCAAATACAAGAGAAGAAAAAGAAAGACATGGGTTTGACTCAAAGTTTGAAGCCACCACAGACATATTCTTTGAAATATAACACAGCAGTGCTGACACATTACAGGTACCAAGTTTCTAATTGTTATTCTAAGAAATGCTGTTCTTTGCTGTGGAAAGAGGAGAGAGAGAAAAAAAGGAGATCCCACACACATTCTTGAATATGCTGCTTAGTTAAGGTATAAATTCTATAAGCATTTGAATAATTGACAGCGGGTGGCAGTAAAATTCCACACTCAAGTAAGCATTTAAAAAACATAATTAAAGATAGATACAATAACTTGAATAGGAGTGTATGTATAACACAGAATCACAGAAAGCCATACATTCTTCTTTCTGTTCCTTACAATTGAATAATTGGAACAATCCAATTTAACATTAGCAACTGTGACTAAAAGAAATAATAAAAGAAATTAGATTTTAATTTTGTGTAAAGAGTTGAAACCAGGCTGACTCTTATCATTAATTGATTGGTACCAATACATGAGTATAGAGTAAAATTAGGTGTCCCCCCCTCCTTGACTTAACCATGCAAAGCGGGAATGCTGTTGTGATGGCTCACAGAAGCCTTTCTCGCTCAAGCCTAACCCCAATGAAAACATTTGTGTGAGGAAAAGGGAAGATGACACAAATTCCTTTACCATTTTAGAGGGCCTCATACTGCAGATAGGTGGGATACTAACAAGCAAACAAACAAATATAGTGTGCACTGAATTCAGTGGATCTGCTTTTGCATACATTGTTTAAACTGTTTTTTTTTTAAAGTTGTTTTAGCTTTTATGTGGAAAGCAAATAGAGGTGATTGCCTAGCTCTGCCTTCCCTGCATTCATAAATAAAGAGAAAATAAGGCATCTCATCATGTAGGACTATAAACACAGAAGGTCCATGTTTTTGCAATGAGTATGATTTTTATGCACCAATAGCCTCTGGACAATGGAGAACATATGCTGTTTGTTATTTGATTTTTTAAAAATAAAGTTACATAAAAATATTGTGCTCTGCCAATGAGCTGCAGTATTAACCCTCTAAATGCTAGGAATTTTGTCTGAAAAAGCTCTACTTTATAAGCTTTCTTCAGAATGTAATAATGGTAACAGAAGAAAGCAACAGAAAACATTAATACTGTACCATAGAACTAAGCATATGGCTTATAGTTCTGGAGCATAGGTACCATTATGTATTCCTTTGAAGTGTCTTGATGTTTCAATTAAGAGATAATCCATAATAAAACAGAGCAGCCATCTGGTAGGTAAATTGGAGAAGTAATGGAGTCCCACAGATATAATTCAACTATCTGAAGGATAATTTCCCTTTATAGAAATATCCCAGGAGTTTTGGGTTCATTCAGCTCCAAGTGATATTGACAATGCAGGTGAATTAACATCACCAAGGGAAAATCTGCTTTCATGGGTTTTGAGTCAGCAGAAACCTGAGGCACAATACAAATCTACTTACTGGGGTCAAGTAGCCTTACCCAAACAAAATTCTAATTTCAAACCAGAAATGAAACTGAGGTTATTTTATTAATTAATTGATAACACTCTATTCAACTGATTTAAAGATAATATGAATATGCTTTTTCTATTATGGAAACCCAAAGCTCATTTGTCTGATATTTCAGTTTTGTGGTAAAATGTGTAGTCAGTAGAGTAGTAAGCTGATGGCTGGAGGACATTCCCTGATTAAAAAAATAAAGGTATGAGACTGGAATGAATTAATAGATGAATAGATGAATGAAGTCAGATAAATGATGGCTTATCAGTTTCATTTTGGGATATGAGTTTGCATAAACAATAGTACTTAAATGGAACCAAAAAGAATTAGTCAATAGATACTACAATGTTCATATAGCAGTGTTTCTAGGGCTTTTCCATTTCAACCTTTCAGCCACTGAGAGATGAAGTCTACTCATCTTAAAATGGCCGAGGTTCAAAACATTCTGTCATATAATATTACAATGTGATTTTGTCTACACATGACACTGAGCTAGGATTTTTTAAATTATGGCTTATTGAACTATCCATAGAAGTCTGATTCTCACAGCATACTATGCAATAATGGATGGATATATAATATGATATACAAATCACATTATAGTAGGTGACCCTAACTATACATTCACATTGTCTAAGCCACAGCCAAGGTTTTATTGTATGTAGTTGTCAAAATTTAAAATTAAAATTTAAAATCTCTGGATTTTATACTACTGTACAGTGTTATACTTGAGAATAAGTTCCATTGAACTAAATAGCATTTATTCTCAGGAAGGTTATTATAGTATGAGCAGCAGAATGCAATACTTCAGACTACTTCTGCTGATTGGTTGCCAGCTGTTTGGCAGATCAAATCTCACCAGGCTCAGGGTTGACTCAGCCTTCCATCCTTCTGAGGTCAGTAAAACGAGGACCCAAGTTGTTGGGGGTAATATGCTGACTCTGTAAACTGCTTAGAGAGGACTGTAAAGCACTGCAAAGCTATATATAAGTCTAAGTGCTATTGATATTGCTATGATCACTAAGTGTGGCATCATAATATTGAATTTGCACTATTCCATTTTTCAGTCAGGCATCTTCATAATTATAATTGGCAGATTAGAAGTAAGGAGTGAAAATATGGATAAGCTTCAGGTACCACTATCTTATTTTTTCCTTTTTGTAGTGCTGTCTATACTACAAAACTGTTCCTGCTTTTTGAAGTCAAGGGCCACCCTTCGCCTTGAACCACAATACTTCCTTCCTTGTCACCCTTAAAAGTTTAGATGAAACTCCTAGAATATTTTTCCAATGCTGCCTTTATTTCTTCAAATATGCCCAAAACCAATTTTTGTGTGGTGGCTAAGCCTAAACTCATATAAATAAATTCAGTAAAACTTCTTTTGTTTTATGCTCAGTTTCCATTCTGATCTATGGCGGTACCAAGTTTACACTGTTTGACAGAGAGTGGAAAAATCTCTAAATATGCTTTTTTTGTTTAAAAAAATGGGTAAAGAGATGGTGTTGAATAGCCAGAACAATGACAAAAGTATTTTAGAGAGAAAAAAGAACATTACTTTTAAATGTCCATTTTAAATTTGAAAATTGTTTGTTTCCTGTGAAGCGTACATTTAGCCTTTGGAAGAAGAGAAATAGGAAAGATCAATTAAGTGATGTTTGTATTAACAAAGATAATGGAATACTTTTAATAATAACAAAAATTGGTCTAATTAGGCAAGATTAATGTTGGAAGGGAATGTACCCCTAGCTAATAGAACCCCAACATTTCTGATGTGATATGCTCCATTTCCTGAGTATAGTCTTGCTGTTGAAGAGCTGAATATGAAATTCCATCCCTAGTGCTCCATTTGATGTCCCATCTATTGAGATGGTTACACTTGAGTTCAGTAAAGAATGAACCCTTTAGCATCTACAGTATTTCTGCTCTTTCTTTTAACTTGATTCTTGGATGCACCCCTACAATTTTTTCTAGGATCTTACAGGAGTACATTCTAGATCAGGTGATGGAAGGTAAAAAGTAGTTTCTATTTCCCTTGAAGTATGAATGCTTCAAGTGTTTTATTTTTCCAAGCATAATACATTTGGTCTTAGGGCCATTCTTTTAAGACAAAGAGATAAAGAGAGAATAGAGCAGTGTTTCTCAACTTTGGCAACTTTAAGACATGTGGACTTCAACTCCTAGAATTCCCTTCCCAGGGAATACAGAGAGTTCATATGTTTCAAAGTTGCCAAGATTGAGAAAAATAGGACAGTATTTAAATTGTTTACTTTCTACTCCATACTACTAAATTGTATTAAGTATGACATGAGGATTTGAGTCACAGGTACTAGATTTATACCGCCAACTTAGATAACGCATAATGCAATGATAAGCAGTACTTAATTAAGGAACATTTCAGAGTCTGGAAAAAAATAGAAATTTGTCTCCTGTTCTTCTGATGAGAATGCAGATTAAAACATTAATAGTTTATAAATGAGTAAAACTAGAATATACATCTTATTTTAAATTAAAACAGCAATTTTCCCATTAAAAGTATGGAAGTAAATTTAAATATTTATCTCCATGTTTAAATATTTATCTGTACATAGGCTTTCTGTCAGAAAAAGGCCGTTTTTTATACCTATACCTTCTATACCTATATAGAAGAAATGGTTATGAACAGCTGCTGCAGCTTGTGTTACAATAACAAAATTGGCATAGAAAATGTATATTTCTATTTTCAGGAAGTAAAAAATATCAAATATTATTTTAGTAAATAATCTTTCTTAATAAGATAAAGAAGGTATCAACTATTTGTCTTCTAGAAGGCCTTGAAGGTCTAGCTCTTACTATATAGGTAGTCTATAAAGTAGGCTACGACCCCTATGCACACTTATGACCATTGCACCATTCCCTGGTCATGTGACACTAATTTGGGCATTTGGCAACTGGCTAATGTTTATGATTGGTTGCTCAGTCCTGAGACCACAATTTGAAACATTTTTTGCCAATTTATAGGAAAAAAACCCATCGGGGAAATTGGATTTACTTAACAATCATGTTTCACTCAATGACTGTGGTGATTCACTTAATGACCACTATAAAATATTATAAAATTGCCCCCCCTTGATTTGTTGACCCCAACAAATTACAATGACAATTCTGATTCTAATTGTGGTTGTAAATTGAAGAGTACCTGTAAATGTTGTGGTCAGCAAGATGGCAGGTGGATATATGAATAAGTATTATCCCAAGATACCTGAAATTTTTATTGATTTTTGTTTTATGGTTTGGAGGTTTCTGGTTTTTGGCTGTCCATCATTTGGAGCCGTTGTTACAAAATAGGCAGCTATGTAAGTTTTGAATGAATGAATAAGGAACAAAGTATGGATGTATTGAAAACAAAAAGTTATGAAAAGTGCAGGAATTATCTTGGACTTAATTAAATTTATCTATATTTACCATTACTTTTGTCATAGCATAGCATGCCTTTAACATATAGTGCTTGTTATTTTTTTGCCCCTTTCTGTGCTTTTAATAATACTGTTCATCTTAAAAGTAAATTGCATGATAGGTATGTACTCACTGTATGTATGCATATATTTCAATCAGTGAGAAAGAATATTATTCAAAATTTTCCTATTCAGTTAGACAAAGCACTTCACTTAAACATTATCCATTACAAGAAATTTCTATAGCTTCAATCCAAGAAAAACCTCCCTGTTGAAAAGAAACAGTAAGCAAGACTTAATATTACTGGAGTTGTATTGTGTTGGAGTGGGAGGTAGAGATTGAATTGCTGCAATGTTTTTATTCTCTTTGTGACTCTTTATCTGTCCCTGCTGTCTATTGGTTATATTTATTAGATCTCGTCTATTGTTTTGAGTTGATAGATATGAAATAGTACCTATATTCCCTATTGGTTGATTTAGGTTTTATTTTTTTCCTGTGCTATTATACAAATATTTTTCAGTTTAAAGTTCCAGCGCAAATCTTTCACTATCACCTAAAATGAATAACTGGTAGAAGAATTAAAAGTCTGCAGAATTTCCACATCTCAGTCCATTAAATTAAATTTTTGTACTTTGAAGGAATGGTATATAAAATAAAATGATTTTCTTTATTTCTTCAACATAACAACAATGCTTACAAAATGGGAGGGCAGGGGAGGACAGAGGCTGAAAGATAGATTTATTTTCCTCCCTCCCTCCCTCCCTCCCTCCC
>JANHFJ010002173.1:36224-53510 GCA_032468195.1 Cerberus rynchops
ATGTCAGGAGAGATGTACGGTGCTGTGTTGTGTCATCTAAGTTAGCTGCCTGCTCCTATTGCTGAAACCCTTCAACCTTTGAATGTGGAGGAAAGGAATGCCATCTTCTTCTGTGCATCAAGCAGTAAAATATTTTGCACCATCCTTCCATAATCTGTAGGACAAATGTGCAGAGGACATCTCTTACATGTCCTCTCTCCTCTGCAGTTCCGTGCTGAATTTTCCAAAGTTGTATTTTTGTGCAAGAAAGTAAGGACTTTATATTATTATTTGACTCATGTTCATGTTTGTAGCCCAACTGTTGGCTTAAGACATCAAGTCAGGATGGCACAGAAATGAGGACTCTCACATTGTGTCATTATCAGGCAAATCCTGTCCTCACATAATTGTTTTCCCCTGTTGATGTGTGACAAGGGGAGCAATTGCCAAAATGTGCTGTACTGCAACAATGCAACTCCACCTATCCATCTATCTGCCTCATGAGGTTGTCTTTCTGTAATGAAAGGGCAAAGCTTACCTTCTCCCTTCTGAATTTTCCCCAGTTTGATTAAATTTGGCTTGTTTTGGATATTGTTGCCTGAAGACTTTCCTGCCAATTTCTTCAGTCTGCTGAGAGTGTAGGGAGAGTCCTCTGTTATCTTAACCTGATCCCAAAATAAGCAAAATGACTCAAATCACATCTTCTGTAATTATCTTGTGATCTGTATCATTTTTACAACTCTTGCACAGAATTATTTTAACACATAGTTGGTCCTGATGTAGGCCAGCTAACAACTCACTAGCACCACAGCATACATGTTTAACTGCTTTGCTTCTTGAATGAGATTTCCCATTCAGAACAGTGAAAGCAGATTGATTAACCAGTTTGAATGCGAGGATGAACTAAATAGAAGTCTTCACTGTTCAAAAGCCAAATTATGTAATTCCTTTTGGAACTGCCCAGCATCTTCACTCATCCAATTCAATTGCTCAGTTAAATAGAGACTAATAAATGGACTAAGAAAAGTAGGATAGGAGGTCAACACATCAAGGAATCCAAAGCCTGACAAAATGCAGACCACTCAGGCCCTTGTTACAAGCACATAAACACTTTCTATATCAAGATACAAGCCTGGGTCCTGTTGAAAATGGGCTGCATCAAATGTCCAATGAGGCTGTTATTTATACATTCCTAATTAAGCTGTTAATTTTCTGACTGGTTTTTGGGTTCAAGCAGGACTCTGATTTATTACAGGCCTGACAGTGTCAGATCTAAAGCATACCCTGGACAACACTTTAACCAGACAGTATTGTCATTAAGAATGGAGAATTTAAAAAAAAATTCCTTTGAAGATCCCCTCATTGCTTGTTCAAGCAGGGAGATAACACAAACTTCATGTCAAGAAAGAAAACATGGCACTTCAATGTGCTATACAGGGTGACTCCATCTGAACATCTGCCATTCAAGTTTTTTGTATTTCAAGTGTTGCTTACTAGAAACATGTCCAGTAACTTTATATGTGTTTCAGTTACCAAGTGAATTCACAGTCTTATACTAAACCAGAAGTACTTAGGCCGCAACATGAGAATAAAGCCATGTTCATTTAAAAGGTGTCATAAATAAAGGGTGAAATTTTGATTTATTTATTTATTCATTTATTGATATCCCACCTTTATAGTTTTCATAAATCTCAAGACCATGAACATATTAAGTGCACCTTGTTCATCCTATTTTCCTTTCAACACCCTGTGAGGTGAACTGGGCTGAGAGAGAGGTCCAAGGTCACCCAACCAGCTTTCATAGTTCAGACAGAACTTGAACTCAATGTCTTAAACTAAATCACCACTAAATCAAACTTGATTGCATGATTATGGCTGCCATCTTGATTTTTTTACCCCTGTCTGTGACATCCATAAGTGACAAGAAAAGACTCCCAATGTAAGAGTTCCAATTGGTTGACCTATCCCTCAACTTCACAGCATCTTCAGTACCCGTCCTCCACCCTATCTGCCATTTTCCTGTCCAAACCACTTCTGTCCACAACATTTGGGCTGTATATTGATTGGCCGATCACTCCCATTTTTCTCTGTATATTGATTTTTACTTTGATCCCTAACTCCAAACCAGTCAACCTATGCATGGAACAGCTCATGCATTAGAAGATTTGAACATTCCTAGTGATAAATGCCAGTGTGAATAGATTTCTCATCTTTGGCCTTTTATTATAATGTCTTAGTATTTCTAATGATTTTGGGAGGGAGGGGAGGATTGTGAATCAAATATTTTTTGTGAGGGATAAGTTCTTTATAAGACTTTATATACTTTAATAACATAAAATCATTTTATTATTTAAGTGCCACTGGAATGCCAGCAATTTTTAATTTAGGTTTAGGGACTTTCAGGACCAGGATATCTGGTTTATTGAGATCATAATCACTCATTTTTCTCCATTAGTTTAGTAAAATGCTGCAGCTGCTAAGGAACTATCAAACCCAATGTTTACTTTTTCACATATTATTTGGTTTTGCAAGAAATGTGATAAATTCAGTAGTCTGCAGTTGAGTCATATCTCTGTAATGGCTCAGAACTGAATTCCCTGAGCAGGGATCTTTTCATTTACAATATACTAAATTAAAAATGTAGTATTAATCAATTAGATAAAACATTATTATCTGTTCACAACAATGTGAAGTGACAGCTGCCAGCTTTTTAGCTAGGAAGGAAGAAATGATAAACTAGGTCTGAAATCTTGCCAAGGTCTTGCCAGGGACTAGCACAGGGAATCACCAAGATTCAACATTGTCTTGAAAGCATGCGCACGCGCACACACACACACACACACACACAAACCCACATTAGGAATATCTTAAATCAAGTTTATGGATATCTTGCTTCAGACACATTTCAGCCACAGTATGACTTCCAAGAAATCACTGCAAGGTATCACGTTGACAAAGTTAATTCATCTCAACATCAACCTAACATACTAATTTAGGTCTATTTTTTTATCCATGTCATACATCTGCACACAGGTGTCACATTTATAGGATCTGCTAGCAAGAAGCTTCACCTGCATGAATATGAGGAAAGGCATCACACACACACACAGAGAGAGAGAGAGAGAGAGAGAGAGAGAGAGTTTTATAAATAAATGGTGGTTGTAACTCTTTTCTACGTGGAACTTACCTACATGAATGGAATTTCTCCCCTCCTTTCAAATATAATGTGAACGGGAAGGACCCATTGTCTTCCATACACTGAGAAAAATATAGTTGAAAATAATGCAAATAACTGTAGAAATCATGGCAGAAAAGTATTGGCACTTTTAAAGGTTAAGTTTAAGATTTGTTTTTTTATAGAAGAGAGATTTATAAATAGAATATGTTAATTTACAGAAAAAGAATTGAAAGTACTTATTCAATTGATTTAAATTTATGTTTGCCACGGCCCATCCTTATTAGACACCCCAACCCCTGTGTGAAATATGAGTAATCTGATATTTAATGAGAGCCATGATAACCGATTGTAAAAATTTATGAAACTCTTGAATCAGTTGCCTCATTTGTCTTTTGTATTTAGCTGATCGTAACAAGTACTGGTTGCATTCTGTTGAAAAGAATGAATAAATCAGAAATGAAAGAAAAACAGGGATTACAGAATCAAGGAAATGACAGGAAATGGAAGACTGACAAGCAAATCTTAGCGGGGGTGACCTTTTTGTGTCATAAATGATTCTATAAACTTATCCTCAGGGGCAACACACTGAAGAAAGGGCATCAATGCGTTTATTCTTTAAAGTACCTATGGCCTTTCATGTTTGTTGAAATTTTTGTTCTATGCTTTTTGTTGACCTTCTGTGTAGAATATCCTGTCACATCAGGGAATGTGTAAAGGGACAGAGAAGCCCTGATATGAGACTAATTGTTGGGCTGCCTCTAAAATAACTGTGAATCTCACTGTGTGACATTTCATGCCATTTTCTTCTCATTTGTTTACTGAATTGCTTTCTTTTTGGTACATGGTTATAGTTACAAATATAAGAAGATAGAAAAGTCAGTACATGGTCCACAGAGCAGAAAATCATATTCATTCCTAGAAAATGTATGCCTCAATAATTTGGAACCATTCATCTCTGTGATATGATTAATGATGGTTTTACTGTATACAGTACCATATATAATAATAGGAATAATTTTACTTCTTTTAAAATGTAATAAAACAATATGGCTCCATGTTTCTCCCCATCATGACACATAAGATGAATGGATGGATGGATGGATGGATGGATGGATGGATGGATGGATGGATGGATGGATGAATAGAGAGAAGGACAGAGAGAGAGAGATCTTACATATGTAAGTTATATATGTTAATATAATAAATTATAATATAAAACGTGAGAAAATTTTGTACTTATATTGTTTTTATTCCACATCATCCTGTTGCTCTTATTTTGCTGTTAACTTGAAGCACATATGAAGAAATTTTGAATTATTGAATAGCCATTAGGTCACATCAGAATATAAAATAGAGAATAATAAGACCATGTGTCACAAAACAGAGAAAAAAGCAAGGCATTTACAAATAGAGAAAAAGAAAATGCGGATCATATATCCGTTCCACTGTTAACAATTTATCACAATCAGATCCGCATATGCAGTTTTCAACTGTAGGGTTCATATGCAGCCAGAACCATGTAATATTTGGGTTTGGCCGCATATAAAATATATTATTTTAATGTAAGAATCCCAACTAATTCATCAGTTAGTCTTCTGGAAAATTTGTGTTTTTAGATCAGCCTTGCCCATTATGTCAACTGCCTTTTTAAAGACATACTAATTGACGATTATGAAAGTCATAGCCAAACATATCTGGAAAAGGATATTCTAGTCAAGAAAGGATATATATTTTATCATGTTTGCTTCTACTTTAAATGCTTTTCCACTGCTGAGACACTTGATTTACAATTAAACCTAAAATGACAAGTAATATCCCTTGCAGCAATGACAGAGCTTAATAGCCACAAGTATACTATTTCCACAGCATGCTTTCCATTAATGTGCTAGGCTGACAATGAGCTACAGACAGAATGTGAAAGCCAGCTATGTTCAGATAAACTTCTTAGTAACTCATCTGTTGACAGGACCTGTCACCTTAATTGGCCCAGCCAAACTAAAATGAAACTGTTGACAGTCATGTACTTACGATCATGGAAAGAACAATGGGCCTTCCCCTCCTGCACTTCTTCTGTTGAAGAAATCATCACATACCTGTTTTTCCAGATTTTCCGTGTTCATTTAACTACTTTCTTACATATTTCAATAGTGCAAACAGGAAAAGGGAACTGATTTTTACTATGCCTTCTGAGAAATACTATTGAGCCTTCCCTAAATATTATTAGGATACTTTTTGAAAATGATGTAATAAAAGCGAAGTTCTGAAAAGGTTCAATTTCCCATGGCTTCTCCAGTCAAAGGAACCTCTTATAGACTGCAGGCTGAAAAGTGGCAGAGGGGTTTAAGTGCTGGCCTGGGAACAGGAACACCAGAATTCAGATCCCAAGAACAAGTAAAATAACTAGATGACTAAGTACTGGAGACTTTCTACCAGTTCAGAATCAGCTTCAGACTTGTTTGATTTTTACAGTCACAGGAGATGAGAGGAGCTTGACGTATGAAAATTTAGGAAACGTAGCTGAAGTGCTGCAGAATGTATAAATGGCTATTTTCTCATTAGCAAGCATTCTTCTCTTCTTCTGGATCCTGTTCCATTGCAACAGAAGGATTATAGCTTTGCTTCGTTGGAATTGCTCAAGCACACACTCACTGTCTTTTGTTGGGAAGTGACAAAACCACAGCTGGTGACATGAACATAGTCATAGATGAAGAGACACCAGCAATGGTATCTTCTTTCTTTTATGAAATGGGAAACATTTCTAACCATGATGATACCCAATTGATGAAATATATTGCATCCCGATGCTGGCTCTACCCTTCATATTTTAACTCCCAAATATACAAAGATGCTTTATAATTTTGTATCCTTTGTGGGTGAACATAAAGGGTTTTTGTTTTTATTTTTTTACTGCAAAACGGGCAGCAGCTTAGAACAGGGAACTAATCAACTATTATTCTGTGCGCTCTTTTATTGGTCAGCTTCGTGGAGCATTGAAGAGCTCCTGCATACTCTTGGCATTTTGAGGCTAACAAAGTGAACATGAATGCAGACAGGTTTAAAAAGCACCAGGGAGTAGAAATAGTGTTAATACAAAAGTTTCTACACTTAATCTACATGCATGATTCTGAACTTTCAGAACAAGGATGAGACAAAATTTAACTAAAGTATCTTTTTGAGACTAAAGCAATAAACGATCTTGTGGGATCTTAAAAAAAAATTACCCCCCAAAGCCCAATGATTGCATAAGTTTTACTGTTTCATGGTAGATCTCATCGAACCTATGGAGTGTTAGCCTAAGACAGTGGTAGCGAACCTTTTACTTACTGAATGTAGAAAAGTACATGCTTTGCGTGTGCCATCTGCACTTGCATGAGGCTTCTCCACATGCGCTGCATGTGCAACCACATCATCTGCACATGCATGCAGCTTTTGAATGTGTAATGCACTCATGCTACACACAGGCACTCATACACACATGAACAATCGCGTGTGCATGTGCAGAAGAGCTCCAAAGACAAGCTGGATTTCCTGCTGCAATTGTGTGCATGCACAGCGGAGGCCCAAAGACCAGCTGGGTCTCTGAAATTGAGCATTTGTGCATATGCAATTGCATGTGCATGCTCAGCTGCAGGTGAGTTGGCCAACAGCTTGTGTGCCCAGCAAAATGGCTCTGCATGCCACTGTGGAACCTGTGCTATAGGTTCGCCATCATGGCCTAGGAAATGAACATTGTATATTCCTAACCATAATTATAGAAGTGCAAAAACAGTAAAAGGAAAGACTGGAAACAGTGAAAATTATATCCATGTAGTGCCATCAACAAAATTGTTGTGGGCATTCAAGATGTTCTTGCTTTGTTGACTTAATAGGTGCAGTATGAAAATAAACCACTTGATTCAACATTGTATTAGTGAGGCAATGTAGAAATCTGTGGATATCAATATTTTGAATCTGCCAGATATAATTTCTCCAAGAAATACATTCTCCAAGAAAGTACAAAATACAGATCTATTTATCTTGCACAACTTTTTTAAAATGGAAATAGAAAAATTGGCTGTGCTTATTTACATTGGATTTATAAAATGCATTTAAAAAGTTTTTCTTACAAAGACTTTCAACAAGCAGTGACTAAGTATTTAATGCTGCTGTCATGAAGATGGTTTGCTAAAATGAGATGGGTATTAAGTTGAACAGAGTGCACTATTACTAAATCTATGACTAAAGTAACTTTTATAGAATTGTATAAAGGCATACATTCAGCCAACAATGCTGCTGAAAGTAAGCAGCAGAATTCAGGATTAAAGGCAACATTCCATTAGATCCCTTTCCCCAAACACAGATTAAGGTGAAAATTATCCCAAACTAAACAATTATTCCTAGGCAATTTCAAGCAACCCCTCATATAATTTCAGTTGTATCTCAATATTTAAGGTATGACATTTCTACAGTGTAGTCCATTTCTACACATGTTTAAAATATCGTTTCTTACAGCTCTGTCTATGGGAAGTACAAAGGTTTGTAAGGACAATGATACTTTATTTCTAGATGTTCTCATACCATCCTTATTCCAAATAAACACTGTCTTGACTTCCCATCTCCCAAAGGGAGGTGACTCTCCTTTAATTTCTTTTCTTTTCTTTTGCTGTTGTTGTTGAATTTAATCAAAACTGAATGTAAATAACACTTTGCAATTATGAGTGTTTAAATTCCAAATTTTTCGGACTAATCACTTTCAGAAACAAACAAGAGATTGAATTTATATCGCCTGCAGTTGTTATTGGAAAGGTATGGCCCAAGATTGCTAAATGAAGTCAGTCCCCCTGCAATTATGACCACTCAAGCGTGCTTTCAGCGTATCGTGCCAAATTAGGTAGATTTGAGCAATTTGACTTCCTGTAACAAATCTCCAGGGCACCTTTGAGAAAGTACAGACTGTTTACTAACACTCTCGGATTTCATGAGTAACTCTGGGCAAGAGCTGTTTCACCAGCGCCGGAGCACACACCTGTCAAACTGTGACAGCATGTGCCTTTTATGCCACATATGGTACAGAGAGCACAGTCCCCCTCCCCCCCAGCTTTTTCCAATGTTAGTTGGATTTAATTCTATTGGACCAAAGCAAAGCAAAACAAAAATACAAATAGAAACCTCGAAGAACTGCAATCAACAAAATATAAATTGCGGAAACTTACAGCATTATACTTTTTAATCATTACATTAATTCCCTCTGTTTTGCAATACTAGACACTTTTGAAGTTACCCTAAATGAAAGTTTATCCTTTTGGAAAATCCAATGCCATTTGGAATCAAATCTACACATATACATTTTTTAGGGAAAGAGAAGCACAATTTAAGCTACAATTCATAAACATGTTCAAGTCCCATTGACGGGACTTAATTTCAGTGGAAGAAAATAAGCACATAATTTAATCTTTAGATTAATGTTTCATTAATTCTGGCTGGGTCATACCACAACAGAAACCTACTGCTTAAATTTCTAGACAGAAGAACTGATAGGATAAAAGTTCTCAGGATTTGATTCTTGGAAGGCAGAGAAGATGCCTGAAAATGGCCAACAAACCTTGCATTGGATTAGATATAGAAATTGAAGGTAATTTACAAATCTGGCCAAATTAGATGAGCTGCATACGAATAATTTGCCCAAGGAAGGGCTTGATAGCATCCAATACTGTAACTCAAAGTAAGTGCTCTGTATGATACAAGCTTAGGGGGAAAAAAAATAAAGAATACAATATTACAACTAGAAAACTCTTCTGGTTTGAGAGCCAAAAATGCCCTGGGATACAAGGGGAGCTCAAAGAGCATCCGGGAAACAGCTGCATTTTTTCCAGGGTATGGTGGCAGCCATTCGATCTAAGAGAGGACTCTGAAGACAAAGACAAATCTGAATCCTTGTGAGAATGAATGCCAAGATTTGTGGAAATGCAAAAAATTATGGGATCAAAAAAGACACCGAGACGCAATACAGGTGATATTTGCAAAATATCATTCAAAAGATGTTAGGATTGAATCTTTGAGCATGTGAGGCATAGAGGCAGGGACATACAAAAAGACCAATGACGTGACATAACATAAAACAGTTCTAGATATTTGAAATCTGAAAAAGATCACTTGATGCATTTATAAATTTTAAGTCAAGTTGGCCCCTTGTTATTGAACAAAATGGTATGTTACAGAACAATGTTTTTATAATCACCTGAACACATCTGAAATAATTGCTTAGTTTTTATATTTTAGATTACAACTAGAATTATGGAAATGATCATAGATGAACTTTGTCTAATTTTCCTTCTTCCTCTGCATATAGGAATGGAGTCCACCTGCAAGCAAATCAGTTATCCAACTGAAATGTCTCAACCAGCCTACAAAACAGAAAATTCTACTCTACATTCTACTCTACCAAGAAAAATATCTAAATAAAAGTACATTTTAAGAAACCGCTATATGAACTTTAAAAGAGTTGAGAGATTTTCATGGCTTACCATGGTATAGTATGGAAAAGCCAAAATATTCTAGAACACAGAAGGAGCAGGCTGCAGAGCCTTGCAAAGTGTTTCTGGCTAGGGAATTGTGGAGTTGAAGTCCAAACATCTTAAAGTTGCTAAGATTGAGAAACACAGCATAATAAGGATGCATTTTGAACCTTCCCTGAATCTTCCATTTAAAATATGTCTAAAAATATATTTAGTGTTCTTCAAAGATTCTACCAGGCCACAAAATGGAATACAAGTACCTTATTATACACTTGATCTCCTAACTGAATGAAATTTGGACCAAGAAATTTTGAATTTTTCATTAGATCCTTCTTGTAGCATGTCTCAGTTTTGTGTGTGGAAAAAGATCACAATATTTGTACAAAAGAAGACATTTGTATTGAGGAAGTTCATTTAAGTCAAGGCTTTCCATCACAGCTACTCTGCTGTGACAAAGAAGGGGAGGCTTAATTTCTTCCTTGAAACACACATACCTTTGTGCAATTGGGTTACAGGTAATCTAGAGCAATTTCTCTTCCACTCAGAAACAGCTGCCAAAAGATGAATGAGTACTGAAAAACAGCCTAGAGGAGTTTGGGGATATTTATATGGCCACTCAACTAGAAAATAGTGACTGAGTGGTTAACATGTATAGTAGTTACACATATAAAACCAGAAACACCAAACAAAACCTCCAAAACAAGCTAACCAAGGCCAAACCACAACATTCCAATTCCAAGTCATTTCAGGACAGGCTCATCCAATGCTCTGAACTAGTACCTGGGTGGAAAATCAGAGTTTCAATGCCTTCCAGGTGGCCAGTAGAATTGAGTAATCTGTATCTTGGGGGGGGGGGGAGAATTCTCAAGGGCACTCACTCCAAGAGAGAAGATGTGCTTTCTGGGACCACTGGATGATATTGTTTCATAGAAGAGATCTGAAACATGCCATTCTAAAGAATCTTGTAGGGCAAGCAGAGACCATCAAAGACAGTAGTCATGCAAATAATTCATCCATGTGCCATGAAGATCTTCATATGTCATCATTTGCACCACAAATTGTGCAAATGATAGAAAACCATAGGGAAACAGTGCAGCCCACAAAATACTGGCTTGACATTGGTTTCCATGGTGTACCCATAACTATCCATGCTACTATAATGTGGACCAATTGGCTTCTTTTATATGGTCCTCCTTTGGAACATTCTGCCTTAGTCCAAATTGTAAGTGATCAAGGCATGAATCGCCATAAGCAATTACTCCCAATTACTCCCAATCCTGCAAGAGGCCTAATTGGTGCACAGGATGGATTTCAGCAAAGTCCTTCTTGATTATGGCTACACCTGCACTTCCACTACAAACCATAAGAGCCCAAATGAAAAAAAAAAGTTCTCTCACCTACAGATAAATATGGAAGTCCTCCAAAACAGGAACCCCTCATGGCTTACCAACTTTTAGTCTTGGTAAGCTGAAGCCATTCTCCATTCACATTCATACAGAACCCAGGTGCTATGAAAGAACATGACATACTGATGACACCCAACTCCATACTGATAAATAGCATCACAACCAGCCAGGATACACAAGGATCTAATATATAGGTGATCCTATGCATACACATAGCCACGAAGACTCATCCAATTCCTCAGGTCTAACAGGCCTGAATTCTCCCTAGAAAACCACATTAGATCATGCCTAAGTTGGTTTCAAGGGACTTGTACATCCAGAATCCAACTCTGAGAGGATCCAAATGACTTGATCTGAAGATGTCTATAGTAAACGGAACCAAAAGTTAGTAGTTTTGGACTCAATCATAGATAACTATCTAAACTATTTCTGGGCCTGGCTACCAGCACCAGCCTATTACCATTCTTCTTCTGCATGTGAAATCACAATTGAATTTATACACTTTGGGGGTATAGAATGTTTTGTATGCCTGCACCAGAGATCAGTAATTAAGAAAGGATGAAATACTGTCATTCACTAATGGTCATTTCCCAGAAGGCCCACATTTGATTTAAGCCAGGGGTAGGGAACCTTGGCTCTTTCATGACTCATGGACTTCAACTCCCAGAATTGAATTGGCTGGCTCAGGAATTCTGGGAGTTGAAGTCCATGAGTCATGAAAGAGCCAAGGTTCCCGACCCCTGATTTAAGCTATGCTAAATTCAAGAAGTATACATGAAATCCCTCCCCCATTTTTTCCCAATCCTCTTATCTGCTACAGGACACAATCACATCCCAGCAATCACACATGTACAAACAAATAGAGCACTTTTCTTATTTTGTGGAACAAGCAGCAAATAATATTACCAGGCAGGGCACCTAGAAGAATGGCTCCACCTAGTTGCCATATCCATAATAATATCTGAAGTTTTAATCTATCTAGGTAACTAGCTCTCCTGTTCTTTAAGCAGCTTCATGAGCAAGAGCAGTGGGACATCTCATTACATTCTTCTTACCACTGGATGCAACATAATAACTATCATTAGAAAAGAATTAGCATATTGCAAAGACTAATTTTAAACAATTTTTAGAAATTGCACACATACAATCAAATCATGGTTTTGTTCAAATTAAATTCACACTCTTTCATGCACCCTTACCAAAAATAGCACTAACCATAAAGGCATGGTGAAAACGAGACACAACAGAGCTCAATTATCTGCCACTTCAATGATCATAATGATTAGTTGGTAGAAAGTGTAGCACTAAAATGATTAAAAGTGATGAAAATGCATTGTTATCTATTCACAACATGAAGTCATAACTGCCAATTCTTTAGCTGCTGTTGGCCTTCATACACATTGAGTTCTTAGAAGAAGAGCAATAGCACTTAGACTTATATATCACTTCATAGTACTTTAGAGCCCTCTCTAAGTGGTTTATCATATTGATCCCAATAATCCAGGTCTTAATTTTACCGGCCTCAGAAGGATGGAAGGCTGAGTCAACCTTGAGCCAATTAGAATCAAACTCTTGGCAGTGGGCAGAGTTAGCCTGCAATACTGCATTCTACCCATTGTGTTATCAAGGCTAAGGATGTCTAAGGATGTCATAATGTATTGGCATAATATATGTGCGAATCCAAGCAATGTGAATGCACAGATACTTTAGTGCCATCCATTATTATTATTTTAAAGTAGATAATGTAAATTCTCTACAGAGATTTTCTATATCTCTGTGTTGCCATCTTGTGGTTATCTAGATTTTTGAAGTCTAGCCTAAAGGAATATACATTTTGTCAGACATTTGTAAAGACAGGACAGTAAACAAATCACGTACTTTCAAAATCCAAAATCCCTGACTCCCATGATTGCCTGCATATTTTGTACCTACACAGAAAGTGTTATAGTAATCATAAACTCATAATCCTTGAAATGAGGATTAGAAAATTCATCCAGATGGTGCTCGTCATATGTTTGCAACGCAGCTTTGAATCAATATAAATATATTGATACATTTACAGAAGCTTAAAAGCACTGGGTAAAAATAGAATGCTCAACAGAAATCCTAATAGGCCAGAACAGTACCTACACAATTTGTTAAAAGTTTAGTGTTGGCAACTTTTCAGTGAAGCTATATATTTTGTCAAACAACCCCAAATATTCCTATCTGTGGCATAAGAGGCAAGCTGAAAATATTTTACTGTGAATTAATGAACTAATGTATGGATTAAACTCACAGCTGTTACTGGTGATGCTGGTTTAGGTCATTGTAATATATTCTGATAGACCCTGTAGCTAGGGGTAAGGGAACTTCACAAACTACAAAGAGTTCAAAGCTTTTGATTACATGCAGGTCCTTGAAGCTTCCAATCAACTGTTTTCTTGCATGCATGAACTCAATTGTGAAAGAGCACCCAAATGACAGAAGGCTAACTCCAGACTTGCGAGAAAGGCTGCTCCAACAATTCTTTCAAGATGTCTCTAATCAACTAACAGCAGACGTTGAGTCAGCCTCGTGCAGCTATTCTGAACAGGTTTCAGATCTGGTATGTTTTTTAAAGGAACCATTATAGTTAATCTCAATACTTTGGAATACGAAACCCTCCAAAAAGGAGATCCAGACTTTGCACACATCCTAGTTCTATTTCAAATAATGACTATTTTGTTTCAGTTTCTCAGGGAGTATCTTAAATATCTCCTCAGTTTTGAGGGTCCTGTGATTTGTTGCACGTTAACCCTCAGACCTCAGTCAAAGCCCCAATATATTTTCTTACCATAACTGATATTGCGAAGGCCTAAAAGTTGTACCTGCAAAAATGTCCAAGTTGTTCTTTCTAACAGAGAATCATCTGGTCAGAATTTCAAGGCAACTTATATCATGCCATGGTCTATATTAACCTTCTGCACTCTCTGTGTGAAGAAGACTTCAACCAGCTCCCCTTTCCCAGTGGTATACTGTGGAAAAATCTGTAGTCAGAGTTATAACATTTTTGTACTGTCATACTTTTGAACTTTATTTGATCATTGCTTTTATCTTGCATTTTTAAATGCTCATGTATATTTTGCGTTTACATTTTCTCAGTCTTGAGAATCTCCAGAGAATTTTAAAAAAGTATAAATTAAAACAACTACTTATAATGATTGGTTTATTTAATTAATGTGATAGTATAGGGAAGTATTTCTCAACCTTGGCGACTTTAAGATGTTTGGACTTCAATTCCCAGAATTCCCCAGCCAACAAACATATAGGGCAGTAGTGGCGAACCTTTTTCTTACTGAGTGCCAAAAAGTACATGCTTTGCACGTGCCGTCTGCACTTGCATGCGGCTCCTCCATGTGCGCTGCATGTGCAATTACACCATCTGCGCACACATGCAGCTTTTCAACGTGCAATGCACGCATGCTGTGCACAGGCACTCACACACACATGAGCAATCGCGTGTGTATGTGCAGGATAGCTCCAAAGACTAGTTGGATTTCCTCCTGCAATCATGCGCATGCACAGTGGAGGCCCGAAGACCAGCTGGGTCTCTGCAATCACGTAAGTGTGCATGCATAATTGCATGTGCATGCTCAGCTGGAGGTAAGTTGGCTGATAGCTTGTGTGCTCAGCAAGATGCCTCTGTGTGCCACCTGTGGCACCCGTGCCATAGGTTTTCCATCACAGGTATAGGGGAAAGACCTTGGGAGACACCGGAAAGGGATGCTGTCTAGAGTCAGTGGGAGAAATGTATTTTCAAACTTGCAAGATTGATATCAGCCTTACTGGGTGGAAAAGATAGGAAACACAACCAGATAAGCTAATTGTACTTTACAGCTGGAGAAAATAGGGAGGGGCTTTTATGAAGCTCTTGATTCACCTATTCTCCAGCTGTGGGCTGTGCTATCTCTTATTTGGCTGCTCCTTAATCAGTATCTTTTCACCCTATCATACAAGGTTCCCTCCCCCATACTTTACAACTAATCAATGATGTGTGTACTTAATGATTTCTAAAAAGGTTCTAATCAGCATATAAATGAGAGTATACTAGAAAGTATTTTTTAAAAGATAAAATGCCACCCTCATCTTGTAAGAATAAATTTCCTAGCCACTAATATTTCAAAGAAAATACTTTAGCAGCCACAGCTGCCTACTATAAAAGATGACCTGCTATATAATTAACTCTGAGAATTTTTTCCAGATAATTATTTGATCTTGAAAGGAATGGTTCCAAAGGAGATCGACAACTATAGAAATGGCACGGAAAACATTGTGAAAAATGAATGGACTGTTTGAAATATACATGTGAATATACCTTTCACAATCACATATATAATTTCACATACAATAGGAATGGATTTAATCTTAAATTTTGATTGAAGTATCTGGTTGGTATGGATGGCCAAATGTTACCTGCACTTTCAATTATGCTTATCGGTTTTATGTACAGTAAGTACTATTGTAGTTTAATTATGTTTTTGGTTTAATTTTGATTGATATTTTTCACTAATAGATGTTGCTCAGAGTCATAAATTATAAGCTTTGGATAGTCATATACATTTCTTAAAAAATAAAATAAAATGTTTGCTAGATGGCAATAAAAGCAATGTGATTATCAAGTTGTCCTCTCATCTTGTAGAATCCTGTGTAGTTTTGACTTAAATATTTATTAGATATACTTCAGAGAAAAAAGAAGCCAGATGGAACTGATCTTCGAAAAAAGCTGATTGAAAAGTCCTACTACTGTTTCCGCAGATGAAGTCCAGAAGAACCCATTGATTCTATTGTCTGGTACATAAATTTAGTCACTCAGAATCATGGACAGACATAAAAGCTGGATTTATGAATGAAGACATATCCTAGTGATCTTAGCTGTTGAAAATCCAAGTAAGGCTTCTATAAAAATTCAGGTTTTCCCCCTCTGTACATATTCACTGTTCATAATACTTTACAAAGATTGGTAAGACTAGCTTCAGAGTCTGACACTAGCATTGTGAACAAGAAACTTTCCAAATAGAAATATCTTACAGACTAATTGAAAATAGTGAACTCTAACCTGATTTTTAGCAGCTTACTGGACAAAATTATTTGCAAAGTATTTTGAAGCAAAATGAAGCCACCTGAACTATATTTTTGCACATATGTGTTAAATCACACATGTGCAGGAGCCACAACAATTAGAAGAAACCCTTGCAGTTTTGAGAATAAAGATGGATCCAAGCAGCCTAGCTCTGATTTAAAACAGATACCCAGGGCATTCAAGTGTAGTGTTTGATTCAAGCTCAGATCTGTTTCATATGCTACCACAGCCTATCGACTTTGGTACTAATTACTGTATGCATTAGAGTTTGTGACTAAATCTTAAGATTTGTCTGCCTTTGATGGTGACTTTCTATTTGCTCTTTTGTTGAAAGCAACATTAATTTTCCCAGTTCTGAAGGATTCTCCTTTCAATCAAAGGTTTTTAGCAAGAAGTTATTTATATCCAGTTGGTTCCTTAAACTGAAAACAATGCTGTTGCATTTGGGTAATACATTTATAATTCCTGTCAGTTTGTATGCACTGTGTGTGCATGTGCATACATGTGTGTGTCTGTTTAAGCAGCATAAACAGCTGACAATAAGGCTAAAATTTGTGGGTGTTTCCCAATAGTACACTAATAGCTAATGGTAATTGTATGGTTTGTATGGTTTTTTTTGAAATTTGGTGCCATATATAAGTTCAAAGTTTCAGCATGCTCCCGGTCTGTGTTTTACTTTATGGCAAGATATTAAGATAGTAGAACCCAGATAAGTCCACATGCTAATATTTAAATTTAAGATTCATTCATTATAATCATTATTGTATAGACATTGGTATGTAATTAAAACAGCCACTCTATACTTTTTTTTTAAGAAAAAGTTAGCATCAATTTCCAACCCACAGACAGCAAGCCCAATTAATGTTTTTCTTATTATTCTCCTCTTTTTAAAATCATCCTCAGCTCATATGGATTTGGCTCCTGAACATGCCTGTAGCTATTGTATGATGACAATGATACCAAAGCAGTTCCTCACTACTAGAACCTGTCTGGATACTCAAATCATCAAGACCGCCATATTTGAAGATGCCCTGATACTGAAAGCTCATCCGTCAAGATTCAAAAGGATGTTTTATAAGGGGGGGTAGTTCTGTATATGTATGTTCGCAGTTTGTGTTGGCGGGGGGG
>JANHFJ010002173.1:87945-98394 GCA_032468195.1 Cerberus rynchops
GGGCAGTTTCTGTAAGCAGGGCAATAAAGATTAGGCTAGAAACAACACCAGGATGTTTTTTTCCTGCCTTCCTTACAAGATTAACCCTGTAAAGTGGGGGGAAAAAAAGGAGATTTCTTCTAACAATTGGTTCTCCAAACTGCTTAGAAAATTTACTACCGGTTCTAGTGAACCTGCTAGAACCTGCTGAATTTCACGTCTGTTCAAATGTTACAAAAAGCTCAAGAATAAACATTTCAATATCCAAGAAAAATATTCTTCCAGTTCTGCAACATGTCATTTCCTATCTTTCCCACATGTCCCACACGCTCCATGTACAGGTTTCAAACTAAATCCTTGATTCTCTGAGTATGTATCTGTCATGTCCCCATCAGAGTCTGAATCTGTGGGAGAAGATGAATTGGAACAAGAGAGCAAGAGGGCAGCTCTGTTGGATTTGGAAGTGGGGAAGGGCAGAGTGAATCCAGGCAAGGCTTTTCTGAAGTAGTAAGGCCTGCAGACAGGGAGAGCTCAGGAGAAGACAAGGACAACCCCCTCCTGATCCAAGAGCAAGGAGGGAAGAGAGATGGCGAGATCAATGCAGATTGAGCCAGCTACGGGGTACGAAAGAATGACCCGCCCTCTTTCACAAGGCGCCTCTGGTAACTGAGATGTAAGGAGGTGCTGGTGAGAAGAGCTTTTGTTGGGAACAAGTGCTGAATCTGCAGAACCTCGTGTGCAATTGCCAAAGCCTGGAGTTTGCTGTACTTTGTATTGTGGGGCTTGCCTGGTTTTCTTGCTTCGTGGAAACTCTGGCCCTGGTTACTGTTGGACCAACCTGGCTTATTGGACTTCTGGTCCTAGTTGCTGTGTGGCTAATTTTGGTACTGAACTACCCCAAGTCCCTAGGGAGAGGGGGCGGTATATAAATCGTGAAAATAAATAAATAAATAACAGCCAGAGGCTTCTGAAGGTGCATGTGAGAGCTTTGCTCCAGGACTGGTAATGACTGCGGGAACATTTTGGGGACACAGTTCAAGCAATAAAGGGAAGTTGGACCTGTTCTCTGGCTGTGTTCTTTCGTGCCATGCCCTGGGTCATCATAGCATCCTGCTATGCTCTTAGATCTACAGCTTTGCTCTGCTATTGGCACATTGTAGGATGAAAGTGATGTTAGTCTCTGGTGGCAACAAAACGCATCATACATCTTAACAGAATCAATTAGAACAGAATAATTGTTGAAAGGCACTATGGAGGTCTTCTAGTTCAACCCTCTGCTCGGGCAGGAAATCCTATACCATTTCAGACAAATGGTTGTCCAACCTCTTCTTTAAAACCTCCATTGTTGGAGCATCCACAACTTCTAGAGGGGATGAAATGACCTGCAACTCTTGAAAGCTGATGCTTTTTAATAAAAGCTATTAGTTGATAAAGGTGCTACCAGGAGTAGGAATAGGATTGTAACCAAGGTTAACATCAGATCAACAATCAAGTAAACAATACTCTAATCAAGAAACTGACAAAGAAGCCAATAGCAAACAGCCCAATCAAAGAATCTCTAAGACTACCCCTACCAATACTGACAGGCAGGCCACCAGAAGTTAAACTGCCTGCAATCAGCACTCCTTACTAGCACTGATGATGTTACCTAGTTAAATATTTAGGAAACCCTTACATGCAACTACTGTTGTCAGAGAAGTAGTTTCTCTGAATGTGGTTGAATTCTGCTATGCTATGCTATGCTATGTAAAATGAGGCAGATTTTAACTACCCATTGTTAATTCACCAACAATCGCAATAAATTATCGTCTTTTATTTTTTACTATTATTACATTTTAATGTTTTTATTTATTGATCTGTGACCATAATAAAGATTGACAAATTCAGGAACAGCCAACTTCAGGTATTCACATGGATGCTATATGGCAAACAAGAATTCCACTTTTTCTTTTCATCACAAGAAATCAATATATTTGTTGTAATAATGGAATATTATATATTGCTTGCCCATTCAGGACTTATAGTATTTGATAATGTTGTGTAACTTGATTACATAGTACAAGTAGCCCTTGACTTATGACCACAACTGAACAAAATTTCTATTGCTAAGTGAAACAATTTTTAAGTGAATTTTGCCCATTTTATGACCTTTCTTCCCACAGTTGTTAAGTGAATCACTACAGTTAGTTAGTAGCATAGTTGTTAAGTGAATCTGGCTTCCCCATTAGCTTTGTTTGTCAGAAGATTGCAAAAGGTGGTTTACATGATGCCACAACACTGCAACCGTCATAAATACAAGTCCATTGCCAAGTGTCTGAATTTTGATCAAGTGACCATGGGGATGTTGCAAGGGTCATAGGCATGAAAAATGGTCACAAGTCACTTTTTTCAGCAATCTAACTTTGAACGGCTACTAAAGAGACTCTTATAAATCGAGAACTACCTGTACATTTTTATGGACAGAATGTGAAGGTTTCACATTTGCCACCCAATAGATACTTATGCCAGTTCCCATCCTCATGAAGCATGTTTGCCTTACCAAATTTTCACTAACCTTCATTTGCACCATTGTGCTTGTTCCTAGATCAAGAAGCCTCAGTCCAGTGGTGGTATTCAGCCTGGATGCACCAGTTCTAGCAAACCGGTAATGGCAACAAGCATTTGGCCCCGCCCACTAGCCCCTGCCTTGTCCTGTCCTATATTCTCTTCTTCTTTTTTCTTTGTACCTCAATTGAATCACATGGAAAAGCTGTTTTGTGCACCTACGCAGCCTTCCTACTCACTCATGCTGCCTCCGGTAAGTTCAATACTTGCAGTTTAGAAGCTGCGTGCACCAAACCGGTAAAAAAACCAGTTGCATCCCACCACTGCCTCAGTCATCTTGTTGATTCTTGCAATACACTTTACCTGGGGATACCCTGAAGCTACAATTAGAATTACAATGTTCAGAACACAGCGACACAGGTAATAATTGGGGTTGCTCTATACCCAGATGTAACACCACCACCTGCAAGCTGTGCTAGCTTCCCATTGGCTTCTGGATGCAATTTAAGGTGATGGTTATCACCTATAGCCTACATGGCAAACTGCCAGCCCATTTGCAGGACCATCTTTTCCCAATGATACCCAATAGGGTGGGTATCTGCTCTGTCTCTCCCCATCCCCTTTAAAACAATATCATCTTTTGCAACCAAAAACACCTTTTCTACTGCAGCTCCTGCCCTCCCTGGCTCTTTCCAGCATTTGAATGGCCTTTAATCCTCCAGGCCATTAGAAAGGCCTTGAAAACCTGGTTCTTTCCTGGAACACCTGAGTCAGGATGGTTAGAAGAATGCAATAAATTTGAATTCCCAATTAATTATTTCTGTCAGCAGGGGTGTCAAACTCAATTTCATTGAAGGCCGCATCAGTGTTACGTTTGACCTGGGGGGGAGTGACCAACTTGATGTCACTCATATTGGGGAAGCCTGTGGTGGCCTGAGGGATTTGCCAGTGAAAATGGGTTCCGGAGCTCAGTTTTCGGCTGTGATGGCTTCCTGCAACCCTCTGCCAGGAAAATAAAACTCCATTTTTGCTGGCAATTACACCATGGCCAGTCCTTCGCTGTTTCTGGAACGGCCCAATCATGGGCCAGATCTAAGCACCTGTGGGCTGGATCCAGGTCCCGGGCCTTGAAATTTTTACCCCCGCGCTACAGGATGACATGCATTTAGTGATCCTTAAATAATCTTTACATGAGAGTCCGATGCTTGTTTTCTGACTGGTATATTTGTAACACAGCGTAATTAATAATACATTTCTTTTTGCTACTCCACATTGGAATTTTCTGGCTGTTAATATAAAGTTTGTCCTACCAGTATTGGTTGGAGTAGTTTTTTCCTTGATGGTACCTAGATTAGGGTATTGTATCTTCTTTGACTGTTTATCTTTTGCTATTCCCTGCTTAACTGGATGTTGACCATGAAGGAAGATGTGCTCTGGGCTGTTTACTTCATTGAATTCTGGTTGCATCTTTTCTTAAATGGTCATTGATAAGGTTTGTCCCTATGTGTCTCTTGATGGTCAATCTGTCTGAATGTCAAGTTTCCAGGAATTCCTAAGATTTATTTATTTATTTATTTTTCACGATTTATATACCACCCCCTCTCCCTGGGGACTCGGGGCGGTTTACAGCCAATAAAATAAGCATAAACAATTTAAAAACCAATTAAAATAATTAAATAATGGCTGATCAATTAAAACAATTAAGTTTAGAATTTAACTTTATTAAGTTTAGAATTTAATTTAACTTTAATTTAATTGTGGTCTCTGGTGGGGGAGGGAGGGGGAGTGATGGTGTGAGCAACTTCAGCCTCTAGGGCAACTTGGAGTTGTGTGGACTTCAATTCCCACAATGCCCCAGGAGAGAAATTCCCCAGAATTCCCCAGAAAGGAGACAGATGATTAGCCAGAACTTGGGACTTTCTCTAGCTAAACATTGTGTTCTTCTGAGCTTAAGTTGTCGTCTCCTCCACAATCCAGTGCAATCTTTTGTCAACCTTGTTATTCATTTGTTCTCAGCATGCTGGCTCGGAAATTCTGGAAATCCACACATTTTAAAGTTGCCAAGGTTGAGAAACACTGCTCTAGAATTTTAATATTGTCCCAGTTGAAGTTGGCAGGGCAAGCTATATAGTGCATGAACAGCCAGCAAATCCTAGTCTCCCTTGCATTTTTCCCTTCAGGTAATGACAGGTCTTCCAGAAAGCAATAAAGCCCAGAAAACACCAAGAAGCTACTGTAACTGTTCAACTCTGCATATATTCCTTAGTACTGGAACAGCAGCAGCTAAGGCACAACTGATCTGAACTAAGCATAAGGGCAGACCAACATAAGCCCAAAAGGTGCTTGCAGTATGAAATTAAAGTGAATAGGTCATTGGCTAAATAACACACAAACCAATAAGAACTAAAAGTCACTATGATTATCCTTGTTCAGGAAGAGAAACGGCTTTTAAAATACGTGAATTGACAAACTGGTATATGTTTCTTTATTGAGGTTGTCTATGACAGGAAAATCTTCATTTTCTAGGACCAAGAATTACCATCCATCTTATCAGGATTCTAATACCGAATTCAACTGATTGAGTTGTGTTGACTTGTAAGAACTGGCATATTTTTGCAGGAAACCATCTCTGAAAGCAACAAAGCATGGAATGATCTTCAATCACTGGTGAAGAACAACTTAAATGCAGTATATAAATAAACACACCAACACGAATTCTATACAAAACCTGAAATATTTTACTTTTAAAATTTTGATCTAAGTTTACTTAGATTTCATGGACTTGATACAAGAGCATTTGATATGAATTGGTAAATAAAACACTGTAATAGATAGCCACAATAAACTTTGTTAGAAATGTACATGTTGTGAAAATAATAATCATAAACATAAACATAATAATAAAACCAGCATGATGTCTGCGTTATATTATATAAATGCTTGACAATAACAGTATACTAGGGAAGCTTTAAAAAACTTGCTTAACTCTGGGGCCCTATTCAACTAACATTTTTGACGCCGAGAATTCAGACCCAGTCCCTCACCATAACTAGAAAGGTCAGTTAATAAGGCCTCAGTTGTTTTCTATAGCTGTTTTATTTTTTCCTCATGGACATCACATCCAGGTAATGTGTATATAAACAAAGCTCATAAGAAATGTACAAATATAAAAAGCTACAAACATTAATAAATTACATCATCACAAAACACAGAAACACTTCACAAGGTGCTAATAAAATAATTGTATCCCCTCATAATACAAGAATTGAGACAAGGAGCTGGTATTATAAAGTCAAAGATTCTTCTTCATATTCTATCTTAAATAGATAATTTTGTACTATTATTTGATTCTGTATAAGGCTGCACAAAGTTTTACTTGTTTTTCAGGCAATGCCAAAATTAAAAAAGAGAGAAAAAGGAATTAAATCGAGGACAAAAACAGAGTATCTCTTTCAGAGTCAAGAACCTAAAATACTCGGCAAAAAATTTGTATAAAGGTTAATGAACTATTCTATAGAAAGAAATGTCTAAAGATACTTTGATCTTATAAAAAAGAAGGTACTTTAAAAAGCTATTTACACGCTAGATTCTATGAAAAAATATGCTTTCAGACACGTATCTATAAATGAAAATCTGGAATTGCCTGAGAAACAAATGCAACGCCTTAAGGCTACAATCCTGTACATAGTACTCTATACATGGAACACAACAGGTTTGATATCTGAGTAAACATGCATAGGATTGTGCTCTAAGTGTTTATATGCAGACAAGCTAGTTTAATGTAAAATATAATGCATTCTACACCAAACACTAAGAGAGTTCAAAAGCAATAAGTATCCAGTTAAACTGTCGATAAGCTTGGCTCTCATCTGGCCTGACCCTTAGGTGAGCACAGCCCTTGTTCCTTCAGACAAGCATATCTGAAAGGAAGTGCTTGGATGGATATGAATGTCAGAATACCTCTCTGATAGGGCTGCAGATTCTTGCTAACTCATTACAGGGCTTGCAACAGATTTATATAAACAGCCGATTTATTATATTACTAAATGGATTCATAAGCTCTAAAAAGTTTGTGTGTATTCCTTTCTTGGAAAAAAAATCTTGTTTGGGGCACTTTTTCTCCTGATATGCAGCTCAAGGAAAGGGTTTGGTTATAGATCAGAAAATAAGTGCTTGGTGTCCCAGGACAAGAGCTTCTTTGCTTGATTTGTTTACACGATCCAGGGATTAAACCACAATTCAGAGAAATGGGGTGAAAAAAGAACCATTGTCTTCATCTGTTTCATCTCAGGATAACATAAATGATTTATGAGGTAAATCATCAGTCACAAAGTATGAACTTCTAAAGGGAGATTAGAAGTCCCTTCAAAAAATAAGGAAAGACTAAGGATGCCATTTTATAAGATAGCAATAGCACTTAGACTTATATACCACTTCACAGTGCTTTACAGCCCTCTCTAATGATGATGATATGTCTGCCACCCATTTAGATTCCACAAAGAAAACTGACATTTTGTCACTTTGCAGTTTTTGACAAAAGTGAATAAATCCATTATCTTAGGATGAACATGGCATCTCTTTTCCTACATATTCTCCAATTTTACATGTTATCAGTACATTATGAGCACCCAAGCAGAAGCTTCAATGTTAAATGGCTGATTCCATCCTATCATGAAATTAAATTAATGGGGATATAATTTCAAAACAGCAATGTTGAATAAAAAATACATGGACACGGGGGAAGAAATACTTCCAATTTCCATGGTCATGTGAACAAAGTTTAGCTGGAATAGGTGAGAGAAAGAGAAAAAAAAATCAAATTCAGACTGAATGTAAACACATTAATGCATTAACTATGGTTTACAAAACACGATGGCTCTATTCACACAACACGAGAAGCCAAAGAAAACAATGACAGTTTAAAATGATGGCCCACGCAACATACTAAGATATAGTACTATTGATTTGGTTTTGCTTTAGCCCCTGTCAGTTGTAAACCATGTTATATAAGTACAGTCAAGAGTCAGTGTTCTCAAGACTTGACATTGAGGTACCAATTGTTTTGTAATGTTTTACTCAATTACACATAACTGTAAGAGTTTAGCAGGGAGAGAAGAGTTGTTTCTCTTTGCTGATCTTTAATTCCTATCACTCATTGATATTCAGTTATGAGAACAAAGACATTGAGTGTAGAAAACATACCATGGGACCAAAAACCAATACATAAGAAACAGTGGGAGTGCTAAAAATTTATCAATGAAAAGAGATGCAAACCAACACCAATCAAAGCTAATTTAAAAAAAACCCTTTTGATGTCCAAAGAACTGCATAAGTTCATTAATTACGTATTTCCAAACCATTACCCAATTAAATTGGATTTGTAATCCATACATTGCACATAAAATAAATTAAGCCATTCATAGTTTCTCCAATGTCTGGTTATAAAGAAAGTTTTAGCAGTGCTGAAGTGCAATTTTAACTTCTCTTCTGAATAAAACGTATTTATTATGAGCCAGATAAAGAAAACTAGATTATTTCTTTATGCATATTATTTCATGCATGTATTGTATATCAGATAGTCATGGCATAAATTTCTTTCCCTTGTCTACAAATCAATTTGAGAACCTTTTTTAAAAAAACCTCTGCCTTTTCACCAGATACCTCTTTAAAATTGGTTCAACTTTGATAAAAGAAGCATAACTGAAATGAATGTGCATACTCTTAAAAACAACAGCTTTTTCGTCACTTATAAACAAGTTAAAGGGATACTTTCCTAAAACTGGAATGATCCTCAGTGTCTTGGAGTATTAACTTTTTGCGAACTAGTCACTCTCAGCAATTTGAGAAAGGACATCTATATTAAAAAATATTTATAGCAGTATCTGTACAGGTTTTAACTGCCGAAAGTTAAAAAGAATTTATTAAAGTGGTGGCAAAAAGTTAACTGGTATTGTCCCTAAGATGTTGCACAATACTACTGGAGTCCTTCAAGAGTTGAAGAGCTAGTGTGACAGCTCAGGATATGCGGAGCTTTGATAGTCCCAATTATAACCGGGTTTTAAAGGAGAAGTTTCCCATTCCGATGAATTTTCAAAATCTTCCCAAGCCTTTGTTTAGCTGTGGCCATGCCTTTTTTTGTACGTTTTCCTGGAAGTAACAGAAGAGAGAGATGGTAAGCACACACACACACACACACACAAAACCAATAGCAGCAGCAATCAAAAGAAACTAGAAGTTGAAGACCAAGAAGAATGAAACAAATTCAATTGAAAATTGATTTATAAAACATTTGACTTCATTTCTCTTCAACACAAAAGTATTTAATATCCAGTTAAATGGTTTAAGCATATCTACCTGCCGCATAAGGCTGAGGATGAAAAGAACAGTTGCTTATAGCCACCTAATCGATTCAAAATTGAAACGATATTTTAATCTGACAATCCCAAATCCTCTATATTACTGCATGACTCTATGCCTTGGATTAAGAAACACATACATCAATACATGTATGCTGCAGCTCTAACTAATTTTTGCATGTACAAATGATCCATCAGAAATTATGTACCACCGAAGGAACTATTATTGTATCATCTTCTATACTAAGGTGTAGTAGAATTGTCTTCAGCTGTTAAGAAATAACTACTTAGTTATTCCATGTTATCCTTAATTAGTTTATGAAACTGGTACTTTCAAATTAGTGCTTAGATTTTATAACAAGTAGTAAATGATGTCATCTTCAATACATTTGAGTTTTTAAAATTATTTTCTTTATGACATCTCCTGCCTTCTCCTTTCACTGCTGCTTCTTGAATTAGGGAAGCAATTTGATCTATCTTGGTACCCATTTCCTAAATGTTTCTGGGGATAATTTAATCCATTAAATATTGTTTTGCCTCTCTCACAGTAAAATAAATACCCAATATGTGCCAATATACTGGTCAATTCAGGTTATAAAAACAATTATTTTCAGATGAAAAGGAGTACATGTTTTTTATCTGAACAGCTACAAGAAAATCTCTGTGGGTTGTGAATAAATTCTCTGTGACTTGTTAGGCCAAAGATTTATTTCACATAGATTTTTCAGGATGAGTAAAAAATACAGAGACTGATTCATGTTTTATGTCAGTCAAAATCCATATGTATACAATCATATTATTGAAAATACACTAAAATTTTCTCCAAACTAGTGCCATCAAATATATTTGAACAAGAGGTCTCAGAATTCCTAGTCTAAGCAAAAAAAAAAAAAAAAAAGGAAGCATTTGATCATTAAGAATAAAGATGGAAGATGGCTTGAAACTAGGCCTTCTCAGGTACTGTTGCAGTATCAGTTTGAACCCAGGACTTTTTCAAAGGCTGCCAAGATAAAGAATCAAGTATTAGCAGAAGCCCCATTTCGGAAAAATGTAAAATCCAGTTGTTACTCATCTAGTTCTTCAGAAGTATTCCACATCTGTTCACCTTTCCAAACATATATGAACAAATGTCTGGAATATTTACAGCACCAGGAAAGAAAAACAAAACCGAGTCTGTGGAAACCATCTGTTCACCTTTATTCAGCTGAAATATCCTTATGATTCCAAAGAACCAGATGCTCCTAGTTTATACTACCTGTATAGTTTTTTGACATATTTCTTTACTGGAAATTCTGCAAGAAACTGAGATTTGGCAAATACTATATGTATAATAATTGTTGGACAGCAGCTAAATGATCTGAAAGCTATAGTCAAAGTTTATGTACCTTGAATTTGGTTATATCTTAAGACAGGAGTCCCTAGACCCTGGGCGTGGCCCACTACTGGGCCGTGGCCTATTTGGAATTGGGGCACATGAATGGCTGGCCGGATTGAGTACACAATTCGACTTGTGTGAACGGCAAACTGGCAAACATTTGCACACATGCAAGTGTGTGCTGGTCCACCGCTT
>JANHFJ010002173.1:104520-118311 GCA_032468195.1 Cerberus rynchops
GGATCTGGAGTTCTGTTATCAGCTTCAGAGGCCTTCAGGAAAGGCTTGCCGGCTGCAGAAGAAATGGGCCAAGCCGTATGTGGGCCTGGCTCCAACTATCCGAAGGCATGCCATACGAAAGCCTTGCTGGTCTAAGTTTTGTATTTTGTTTTTACTTGGTCATTTTATAAATAGCTCACAAGCCAGAAAAGTGTGGGCAGCCCTGGTCTACACATTTCTAGACTGGGATTTTATGATGGATAAGGGCAATAACTTTCTTTAATAAAAACTTGGGGAAACAAATTTTACTTTGCATAGCTAAGCTAAAGTGATGGTTCTGAACTTACATATGCCCAATTCTTGGGATTTGCTTTAATCAACATAAAAGGGAAGTTTTTATGCCAAGTTTTTATTTTTATGATAAAGTTTTTATCCTTATGCATAGGAACATAAGGAAAAATCACTTCAATTTTTACCCAATGTTGTAACAATGTACAACATATGAAGTCCTGGGTCCCACAGCCTTTACTACACTATCCAAGTGAGCAAGCTATACAAAATTAGCCTGCTACTTACATAATTCTGTACAATTTTGCTACCAAATTAAGGTAGAAACATGGGAACTGCTAATCAGCTAATATGCAGATCTTACTTACACCTTGGAGTTGATACTCAGCTTCCTTCAAACAACTCTTATATCATAAGCCTCAACACACATTCAAACATAAGTTTTTGCTAGTCTTAGAAAATTTTAAACCTCTCAGCTGAAAAATTTGTAGCAATCTCCCCCTCTATCACAAAAAGATGTTCACTTTTTATCAGCTGTGCAGGTCAGACCACCGCAAACATTTAAGATTCTGCTTCAGGAACTTTGACAAAGAAACTCTTTTCAACTTCAGAAGAGTTACCTTCAGACATTTCACTGCCTTTCTATGATTACTATCCGGGGGAGAACATTTAAGTAGGATTTACATACCATAATCAGAATCTTTAAAACAGGCATCTAAGTGGTCCTGGTCTTCGTCATAATCTTCAATGTCAATGTTGTTTTTTGCAGTCTTTTTCAACAATCGTTTGCCTGCATTTTTGCTGTTGCTGCTTCCAGTTTTTTTTGAATTGGGGGCAGAGAGGGAATTATTCTTAGCTTGATTGGTGCCCCATGAAGGCTGTAGGCAAGAGTCTGAAGACTGGAGATTTGCCATTGATAACATTCCTTGGATAGCTTCCTGTGTGCTGGGAGATGCAGGTGGTTGACTAAAAGAGAAGGAAGAGGGAAAAGAGAAACCTTTCAATGAAAGCAAGTATGGGAATTATAGACTAAATCTATGATGTTATAAATTGCATCTATGTCAGCCATTGTAATGTGCGTGGCTTTTCTCTGGTCAAACAGGTCAACCCCACATGGGCAAATATATAGGATAAAATTGGACATTGTGACAAGAAACATACAGAAACCAGCAGAAGGGGATTTCAGAGGCTCATTTGAAACATACGAGTATTTTCACTTCCCATATGAAGTAATAATAACTTTCAAGATTTCATTCTTCTAGGAGAAGATAGAATTGTTCCTTGTTGTTTGCTGAAAGAAACAGTTTTATCAATTGACCATTTTAATTGGATCCATCTGTTATATTTAAATAGAAAAGATGAAGAGACAATTGTCATGAAAATTCTAGAATGGATGTTGTGATGTTACATTGCATTGCTAAATTGGGAATTGTGGATGGTTCTTTTCAATTGATTCAAATGCTATTGTATTTTTTCTTACAAGGTAAGATGTTAAAAGGGATAAAATAGGTGACAAACAATCCCAAAGAGAAGCACATATTTCTCTCTTTCTAATCTCTCTTGTTTTGGTTGGCTGTAATTGTTGTTTTGCTTACTTCAACAACAATGGGCTCCATCAATTTACTCTAACAAAGCACAGGAAAGCATAAAAATATCTAAATACTTCAAATTAGTTTTTTTTAAGTGAGAAATACTATTAAGGAAATGGAAATTTGTGTGTAATACTTAAAAGCAAAACAAGGCAAGAAGTGAAAATCCAAGAAAACTCTCTTCTAGAACTGCCTGGGATATGATCAGACCTGCAACACAGAATCTATAGATCACTGCAGATAACAATATAATTCTAGATTTCACGGGGTAGCTTGTTTACAGTTCCACACTGCAATATTGCTGATTCCACAATAATCTGTGTGAGTGAAGGAAACACTTTCTCTGAATTCATCATAAGAAGTCAACTAAACATGCAACTGGTTAAGCCTGGAATGTTTTAAAGCAAAGTTCCCTGGACTGACAAACTATAACTGATTTGGCTATAATTGTGCAAGATACACTTGGCCAAAAAAAAGTGTGGATGACAGTGGCTCTATTATGCTTTGATGTGCTCTGTTAAATAGGCAGGGTGACAATGTATAGCCTTGCCAAACTCCTTTCTCAATTTTGAATCAATCAGTGGTTCTGTGTCTAGTTCTCACTGTTGCATCTTGACCCGCATATAGGTTTCTCAAGAGACAAATAAGATGGTTTAGTACTCCTATCTCTTTAAGAACTTGCCACAATTTGTTGTGATCCACATAATCAAAGGCTTTAGCATAATTAATGAAGCAGAAGTAGAAGTTTTCTGGAACTCCCTAGCTTTCTCCATGATCCAGTGTATGTTGCCAATTTGATCTCTAATTCCTCTGCCTCTTCGAAATCCTGCCTGTATTTCTGGTAGTTCTCAGTCCACATGCTGCTTGAGCCTAGCTTGTAGGATTTTGAGCACAACTTTTCTAGCATGTGAAATGAGTGCAATGGTGGGGTAGCTTGAACATTCTTTGGCATTGCCCTTCTTTGGAATTAGAATATAAACTGAGCTTTTCCAATCCTGTGGCCGTTGTTGAGTTTTCCAAATTTGTTGGCATACTGAGTGTAGCACATTTACTGCATTGTCTTTTAAGAACTCAACATTAATAAAACTAAGATCATGGCACCTGGCCCTCTCAATTCATAGCAAATAGATGGGGAAGAAATGGAGGCAGTGACAGAGTTTATTTTCCTGGGCTCCAAGAGCACTGCGGATGGGGACTACAGCCAAGAAATTAAAAGACGCTCGTTCCTGGGGAGAAAGCCATGGCAAAGCTAGACAGCATACTAAAAAGCAGAGACATCACCCTGACAACAGAAGTATGTATAGTCAAGGCTATGGTTTTCCCAGTTGCAATGTATGGCTGTGAAAGTTGAACCACAAGGAAGGCTGAGCACCAAAGAATTGAGGCCTTTGAACTACGGTGCTATGGTCCTGCGAGTCCCTTGGACTGCAAGGTGACCAAACCAGTCAGTCCTAGAGAGATCAACCCTGACTGCTCTTTAGAAGGCCAGATACTGAAGATGAAACTCAAATACTTTGGCCACCTAACAGAAAGGAAGGACTCAATGAAGAAGAGCCTAATGCTGGGAACGATTTAGGGCAAAAGAAGAAGGGGATGGCAGAGAATGAGGTGGCTGGATGGAGTCACTGAAGCAGTCGGAGTGAGCTTAAATGGACTCTGGGGGATGGTAGAGGAAAGGAAGGCCTGGAGGAACATTGTCCATGGGGTAGCAATGACTTGGACATGACTTCGCAATTAACAACAACAAACGTCCCACAGTCGGTGAAGAAACTAAAGTTGACAACAAGCTGGCTATTTCAGCAAGAAGGCAAACCAAACCTATAAATTGACCATGAAGTATTGACTGGAAAGAAAAGTAAATGCTTTTATGGCCTATACAGCCTCAGAATATTATTAAAAATGGGGGAGGGGATGGAAGTTCAAGGCATACAGGAGGTCTATTTCTGAGCTGGAAGACCTCTACAGGAAGAAAATTCGGAAGGCTCAATTTGGCTACAGACAATATTGTGAAGCTACTATTTCCACCAAAGGTGTTGCAAATTACTGAGTGAAAGGGAGTTTTTCACCTGCCCCGATAATTGTTCATTTTGAATGCATATACAGTATGCATTCATATTTGCAGAAAGATGTGTTGTTGAGCTTTGTGTCATGTTTATGTATCAGCGGCCATGCAGTTGTAGTTATGAGTCAATTTTCTTGTGAGAAGCCCTGAAAACAACAACAGTAGCTCTTTTTTAGTAGTACAGGATATGGGTGAGCACTTGCTTCCCCTCATTAAGAAAATGAGTTCAAACGATAAATTAATAAAAACCTATTCTAAATATGTTAGACTCTGTAAAAACACCCTATGATGTTCAGCAGGTTATGTTTGGATCATTTTTGGATGGAGTTGGTGTTTTAAGGAATTTGTCCCTTTTATAGTGCTATGCCAAAAATTAGCAAACCTGATTTTATTACTATCATCAACTCCAAGAGCATTTAAGACATTTGTTTGTTTTCTCCAAGAGTTCTCTTAAAACCTTGAACCCTGAATCAAATGTAAATGGACCATCAAAAGTTGCCTGCCAAATGGGAAAATTAGAGGGGAACTGCCTAGAGGAAGGTGAGTGTTAGCAAATAACTTGGGATCTGATCAAAACCAGTGGCTGGGCAGGCAGAGGGAAACAAAGTTATTCACAAACTCTTAAAGCGACAGAGCATTCAAGCACAAACTCAGATGGAAGAGACTCCTAAAGGACTGTGTGTGTTTTTAAACTGAACTGCCTGTCACTTTGCCTTGGGCTTAAAGATTCTGTTGATCCTACTCTTGAACAATTTCCTTAATATCAATAAGATCTGTGCAAGAAATGTTTACATTGGATGGCGCCCAATGTGTTTTTCATTAAGGATATTTTGCATGTTAGTAATTCTGGATCTGCTCAAAGTGAAATATAAAACAGGAAACAATTATTAAACCCTGGAAAATCATACCCCCTTTTTGTACTTGTAGTGATTATTAGCATATATTTTTCTTTAATGACAGCAAATACTGAAGAAAAGTTTTTTTTTTCATACATAGTGAATGTACCAAATTCTGCACATCGTAAGATTGGTTCTCTGGCTGAATATAATAATAGCATAATCATAGATGTCCTTGTTCTTTTTAAAACACATGTATGATAAGTCTTGACTGTCAACATTTGAGTAAATCTTTTTTTCAACAAAAGGTAAGGAGGAAGACTGAGCAATTTGTTCTGTTTATAACTTGGTTATAAACCATACTACCCACCCCATGTCCTTTTTATTATGTTTATCAATGTAAGGTTGCATTGATCCTTTAATGCTATTATATATAATGCTGTTGCCCTATTATTTTGTTAGTTACTTAGTATTAACTAAATTTAAAAAGGCATCTAGAGAAAGGATAAGTATGCAAAATGCAGTTTGTATAGTAAAAAAATACTTATGTCTAATTGTATCTCTTATGTATCAAAACTATGATTAGTTCTGTCATTCTGCCAGTTTTGTCTTGAATAAACAAACTTTAACTGTTCAGTTCATGCCTCATATATAATCGTTTAAAAGTTCTATATGTAATTACAAAAAAGATTTATCTGTGAAGAGAATATAATTACAAGATAAATTCCTGTGCATTATGAATAATAATTTCTTTAAAAGTGAAGTATAAAAGTTAATACCAGTTCTTTTATCCAGATATAGTCTGTTTGTTTTTCCATTTCTGCTATTTCAAAAATCCACTTAATTCAGAATAATTCAGAAAGGCAACATGGTTTTGATAAAAAATATTAGAAACCTCATTGGAGAAAAAAAATTGGTGAACCATTACTCTGTACCTTGATGCATTATTTCTATAGCACAGGTCCAGAAATTTGTGCCTGTTTGGAGATTCTCCAAATACAATTCCAATTTGCAAAGAATAGCTTGCTTTCTACATGGAGATCTAGCATATCTCTAGCTGTGAATCTAGTATCAATACCTGCATTTTTGTGTCTGGTATTATTTATGATTTCAGAAGGATAACACTGATACCTATTTAGACAAATAAATTGCATCTGTAATAATGAATGTTGGGCAGTCAGTATTAGTTTTCTAAATTGCTCTAAAATAGGACTCCTCCCATACATTGTGAGATACAGCAGCACATCAAAGCCCAGCCACCAGCCACTTCTGCAACACAAAGAATTGTTCCAACAATGGAAGGTCTATTTTGTCCACAAACTTCTCAAACATAGATTTAATAAATCTGTCCAGATTTGTGGTACAGATTTGTTCGACCAACTCCAAATTGATTTAGAAGTGCTTCTCAGTGAAATACAGAATGATTTATACCTTGAGTTTTTCTGGAGTTTCATTTATTCCTAATTCTTTGTTTGAAGTAAACTTATAATGTTCCGTTTTGAAATTAATTGGGAGATAAATACAGTATGCAGCCTAGCAAAGAGTCCATTTTGTTAAAAAAATGTATTAGTCAAATTAATTGGTCCCAACAAATCAGAGACCATCAATTCAGTGGATTATTAATGGTTGCACATACCATACAGTAAAGCTTCAAATATTGGAACTAAGATAACGCTCTAGCATAGATAACTCAGACTCAGAGCCTCCCAAATCTGATTATATTAATACAACACAAACTGTATCAAATGAATACATATAACTATTTTTTAAAATTTAATCATTTTCTCTACAACTACATTAAATCATGTAATATTGTGGTGACTTTGAACTGGGTTCTGAGGGCCATGGCTTTTGGGTGTCATATATAATACATTGTAAAAAAAGAATCTACAAAATGTGTTAAATCTTTATATCTACCCAAAGCTTTCTATTTTAACCACTAAACTACATTATGTGAAATATACTTAATATGGAACAGGTTTTAATTCTTCACTGAAGAATCCAGGTTACTTTGAGCAACCTTAAATGGACTAGTGAAATGGAAAGTATCTCAGGAACGCTTCTACCTTAATATATTTACTAATCTTTAAGATGCCACCATATTCTTCATCGTTTTTTGATATAAAGAGTATAAAGAGTGTACCCAGGCAGAGAAAATGCAATTCAAATGTGAAGCAATAGGTTGTGCATCTTTACTGGAACAGGAAAAGGAGATTTAGATTACCTGTGGGAAACCATATGCACCTTTTAGTAGCTCTTTTTTTAAAACAAACAAACAAACAGATTTCTCTACTTTTTGTCCTGAGCTTTCAAAGCCAACTTTATCAAGTAAATCCTTTCAATGAACCAATAATTAGGAGAATGAGCAAATGAATAATATATATTCTACTACATAAATTGATTCTTATATTCACTTAATTCTTCTTCTTTCGGCAGTTCCGTTAGAGGTCGCCACAGCAAATCATCTTTTTCCACCTAACTCTATCCACAGCATCCTCTACTCTCACCCTAATAGATTTCATGTCTTCTTTTAGCACATCCATATATCTCCTCTTTGACCTTCCTCTTGACCTCTTGCCTGGCAGCTCCATCTCCAGCATCCTTCTACCAATATGGCCACTCTCCCTGCTCTGCACATGTACAAACCATCTCAATCTGGCCTCTCTGACCTTGTCCCAAAAACAGCCGACCTGAGCTGTCCCTCTGATGTGCTCATTCCTAATCCTTTCCATCCTGGTCACTCCTAAAGAGGACTTCAATATCCTCATCTCTGCTACCTCCATCTCTGCCTCTTGTCTTTTCCTCACTGCTACAGTCTCTCAGCCATACAGCATAGCTGCTCTCACTACTGTCTTGTACACCTTTACTTTGATTGTTGCTGACACTCTTCTGTCAGACAACACTCCTGACACCTTTCTCCACCCATTCCAACCCACCTGCAGTCGCCTCTTCACCTTTTTCCATACTCCCCTTCGCATTGGATTGTTGACCCCAAATACTTAAATTCCTGCACCATCTTGACCTCTGCCCCCGTAACCTCACTGTTCCACTTCCCTCCCTCACATTCACACACATGTATTTTGTCTATGACTGACTTTCATTCCTCTTCTTTCCAGAGCATACCTCCACCTTTCCAGGTATTCCTCCACCTGCTCTCTGCTCTCACTACAGATCACAATGTCATCTGCAAACATCATTGTTCACGGGGATTCCTGTCTGACCTCATCTGTCAACCTGTCCATCATCATAGCAAACAGGAAGGGACTCAGAGCTTATCTTTGTAGCCCAGCTCCACCTTGAACTCCTATGTCTGACCTACAGCACATCTCACTACTGTCATATTCCTCTCATACATAACCTGTACTTCTCTGCCACTCCTGACATCCTCATACAATACCATAGCTCTCTCTTGGCACTCTGATGTACACTTTCTCTAAATCCACAAAGACACAATGCAGCTTCTTCTGATCATCTCTATACTTCTCCATTAACATTCTAAGGGCAAAAATTGTATCAGTAGTGCTCTTTCTGGGCATGAAACCATACTGCTGCTCACAGATATCCACTTCCTTTCTTAGTCTAGCTTCCGCTACTCTTTCCCATAGCTTCATTGTGTGGCTCATCAACTTTATACCTCTGTAGTTGCTGCAACTCTGCACATCACCCTTGTTCTTAAAGATCGGCATTAGAATACTTCTCCTCCATTCCTTAGACATCTTCTCATTCTCTAAAATCCTGTTGAACAAACTAGACAGAAAAGCAACTGCTGTCTCTCTAGACACTTCCACACCTCCACAGGTATGTCATTTGGACCAACAGCTTTTTTACTCTTCGATCTCCTCAGAGCCTTACCTCATCCTTCCTAATCTTTGCTACTTCCTGCTCTACAGTATTCCCCTCTTCCCCTCTTCTTCCCCTCTCATTTTCCTCATTCATCAGTTCCTCAAAGTACTCCTTCCATCTTCTCTGCACACTCTCCTCATTTGTTAGCACCTTTCCATCTCCGTCTTTAATCACTCTTATCTGTTGCATATCCTTCCCATCTCTATCTCTCTGTCTCGCTAATCTGTACAAGTCCTTCTCACCTTCCCTCCTGTCTAACCTGGCATACAACAGATCATATGCTTTCTGTTTGGCCATTGCCACCTCCCTCTTCACTGTATGCTGCAACTTTTTGTAATCCCATCTACTGTCTTCAGTCCTTTCTACATCACACTTCTTTTTAGCTAGCCTCTTCCTCTGGATGCTGTCCTGTACTTTCTTGTTCCAACCACCACATTTCCTTATCTTCTTTCCTCCTTCCAGATGACACACCTAACACCTTCCTACCTGTCTCCCTGATCACTTTTGCTGTAGTTTCCCAATCACCTGGGAGTTCTTCCTGACCATCCAAAGCCTGTGTCAAGTTCTATATGAATTCCTCATAACATTCTTCCTTTTGTAACTTCTACCACTTGGCCTTCTTCTCTATCTTTCTTCTCCTCTTCGTCCTGACTGTTATAGTCATCCTACACACTACCATCCAATGCTGTCTGGCTACACTCTCTCCTACCACCACTTTGCAGTCACTAATCTCTTTCAGATTACCTCATCTACATAGAATGTAGTCTACCTGCGTACTCCTCCCTCCACTCTTATATGTAACTGTTTCTCCCTCTTCTGAAAATGTGTTAACTACAGCCATTTCCATCCTCTTAGCAAAGTCCACCACCATCTGCCCTTTTAAGTTCTTTAACACCAAACCTGCCCATTACCTCATCACCTTTGTTACCCTCACAATATACCTGTTGAAATCTTCCCCAATTATCACTAGTTCCCCTCTGAGAATACTCTCTATCACATCCTCTAACTCACTCCAGAATCTCTCCTTCTCTTCTAACTTACACCCTCCTCATAACCAGACTACATTCAACATTACACCTTCAATTTTCAACTTCAAACTGATCACCCTGTCTGACACTCTTATCACCTCTAAAACATTCCTGGCAAGCTCTTCCTTCAGGATCATTCCTACCCCATTTCTCTTCCTATCTGCACCATAATACAACAGTTTGTATCCCCCTCCAATACTACGCAATTTGCTACCCCTCCACCTGGCCTCCCGCACATACAGTATATCTACCTTCCTTCTTTCCATCATGTCTGCCAGCTGTCTATCTTTCCCTGTCATTGTGCCAATGTTAAGAGTCCCTATTCTCAGATCTATACTCCTGCCTTTCCTCTTCTCTCTGTCTACAAATCCTTCTACCTCTTCTCCTTCTTTGAGGAACAGTAGTCCAATTTCGCAGCGCCTTGTAGGTCAACAGCACTGATGGCAATTGTTGTTAACCCGGGCCTCGACCGATCCACTATAGAATTAACATTGATGATTTGCATTTATCCGGGCTTGAGACCAGCACAGAAGTCACTGGCTTGTTACCCCGTGGCTAGATTACAAAATTTTCATTCTATTCCATCATTTTTCAAATGATTTTCCAATCTTGAACTTGGTTCTAACGACCCTACAACTACTACGTGCCTTAGTTTATCCTTTCGCCCTCAAAAGCGATCTAGCCCGCAGCTGTAAGAAACGCCCTCCTCCCATTCAAATTTACCCTGCTGCCTCCCATCGCTCTGCAGACCGTGGGCATTACTTTTCTATTAGGAAGCCGCCGACCTTTGCTTTCCTTCGGCTGGTCGTTCTGCGCATGCTCCTCTTCCTTGAAAAAAGGATGTTGAGAAATGGAAGCGAGTTCCGGGCAACAGGAGGGGGGAGGAGAGGAGGGAAAGGAGCAAACGATCAGCTGAGTGATTTGTCTCGTGATTCGATGTGTTTGCGCGTGCGCATGGTGGCTGGCTTTCCTGCCGGAGTGAAGATGGCGGCCTCCACAATTCAGCTCTAAAGAGGACTAGACGAATTTTGAGTAGCCAAGAAGTCCAGCTAGGAAGAAGCTGCTCCGCAGCACCACTTGAAATATTTTCGGGTGTTGCTGGCTCTGTGCGTTATTTTGCTGTGCAAGGCTTGGAGAACCTCGGCAGCGGCGTCGAGGTAAATGGATGGAAAGGTGAAAATGGCAAGAGACATTCAGGAAAAGCTTTGCAAACAAGCGGGGATAGGAAGAGAAAAGGGGTAACTAGGGATTGTCTATCTATTTTGTGAGCCGAGGCTTTGTTGATTCCGTGTGCCGCCCGTCCCGTCTCCTCCCCATGCACACAAATAGTAAATGAGGAAAGGCAGGTATCCAGCTCTTCCCCTCCCCACTTTTTCCTCCGCTCCAAACTTTTCTGTGAAATTTCTGAGCTTTCCTTTAGCTGGCCCTTAGGTAACAAGTTCATTATTATAGAGGTGTCCATGTACCTGAATTTATTCCCGTAGCTGCTGTAAATATCACACTCCCCTCGACTGTTCCTGCTGTATTGGTCAATGTGCTTCTTGTCTGTAGCTTTCAGGATAGTGAAGGCTGATGGTCAGGATATCTTCCATGTCCTCTCTTTTCCCTATCCAACACATGAAGTATCTTCATCTGGCCTTTCAGAAAAATATACAGTAATAGTAACATAACTTAAGCAGAACAGTCAGTTTAATGTTTAATTTCCAAACATTTTGACAAGTATGTATGCCAGAATGTTTAGTTTATACTACATGGTAATTTTTGATCATGACCTGAAATGGATAATAACGGGTTTCAAGATGGAAGTGTCTTTCTCTTTTAATTATAATTATACATGGCGGTTAATTATACATGGCGGTTTGAAGTTCCTTGTATTTTTGCAAGGGCTTGCAGAGAACTGATGTTTCACAAACTTAATCATAGCTAAATCAATAGCCGTTTCTAGAAACAGTAAATGTGTTTGTGTATTGCATGTTCTGTTTTTGAAGAAAAATTAAGAGGTGCTCTGGAGACCCATATTTGGAGGCAGATAGAATTATCAGTGCTGTACAGCTAGCAAACCTTAAACAAAATGTATTAGTTTCTCTTCTGACAGGGAAGTATTATATAAAGAAACTCTAAAGCAGTTGCAGAATTTTATCTTGTGTATCATTCAATCTTGAATGTTTATATGTATGGGGACTTAAGTAAATGTTTTTCTGATTATAATTATACAATCATTAGCACTCGGTATTGATATTACCTTTTGGATTTAGGATTCATAACTATACTTTGTATTTACTTATTCACTAAATTTCCATGTTGCCCATCTCATTGCATTTTATGCATTTTTAAAAAATACCTCACTCATTACATGCATTCTGAGATTTCATTATGGTAAACTAAGGTTTTCTGCAAAGAATGAATTAGTGGTTTGTAATTATTTATACAATGTTATTTTTTATGCCAGTTAACATGCAAATTCTGTAATATTCCAATTCTGGATGTAGACAAACAAGGCTGCTTGCCCTTTGTACTTCATTTTACAGTTTCAAGAATAGTTTAATATATATAATTTGGTAAAGATGTTTCTGACTATTTTCAAATGCTATTTGCAGATTTTAATTACTCAAGTTTAGAACCTTTTCCAAAATTCTGTTGCAATTCTGTAATTACAGTACATTTCCTTTAATCGAAAAACCGCTTAGTTTTTTGATATCCCCTGGGTTTAATGGCTATTTTTACAGTGAATGATTTCAGAATTTTAACAAAATGAGAATGCTATACATGTTGTTCAATAAATTCAGAACCAACTCCTACTAGGTTTGGGAAATATACAGCTTTAGGAGCCTGGGTGGTGCAGTGGTTAGAGTGCAGTAAGCAGTATTTCTGCTGTCTGCTGGTTCAAATCCCATCTGGCTCAAGGTTGACTCAGCCTTCCCAGGTGGGTAAAATGAGGACCCAAATTGTTGGAGGCAATATGCTGATTCTGTAAAGCACTTAGAGAGGGCTGGAAAGCACTATAAAGCGGGATATAAATCTAAGTGTTATTGCTATTTAAGAAATATATTCATGAATTTAAGTTCAGGTTCCATTATTTGAATAAGATTCTACCAATATCTCTCTTTTTCCAGATTCAGTTTGTGTTTTAAATTTAAAGAGGTAAAACATTTTACTTCACTGATTTTCAGATTGATTATTACCGTAATAGGAAAATATTTCCTTTTAAAAATGTATTGGGTTTAAATCATCACTATGTATCACTGTGCTAATATAACAATATATTTTTTCAAATTTTATTTATAGTTTTTTCTTTTAACATACATGATTACTTAGTGAACAGTATATTTTCTGGCTTAATTTACTTTATACACAGTACTTATAACAATAATGCTATTTATACATAGTGGTACTCTTCCAACTTCTAGTGATTATATATATATTTAATTATAGTAATTTATATGTAGCAGTATGCATCATAGTATTCTCAATTTCTAATTTTTAACTCTGTTTTCTAATGTTTAATGAAATAAAGCCCATATTAAAAGGTATTCTGTGTCTATCTACACTCTCTTGCCCTTTTAATATTTCATACTATACATAATATTTGTAGTTTTATATTGACTTGTTTATTTTGGGATAATAATATAATATTTTGAGATAATATTTATTTTTGGGATAACATTTTCAGCTTTTTAATTTTAATAAATTTAGTCTTCATTTTAAGCTTCTTCATGAATGAAATAGTACATAAACCAGAGAAGACAGTTTGCGAAGTATTTTAAATACTTTACCATGTTTTACCCTTCAACAGAGTTTCTCAGTTTAAAAAAAAGATGCAATTAATAAATCAGGTGATTGAAAAATTAGAAATAAAGCTTGTTACATTGAGATTTATTTCCTGCTAAGTGTACATTGCCCTTTTTTGTTAGCAAAAGTTAGAAAAATTAGAAATAAAGCTTGTTACATTGAGATTTATTTCCTGCTAAGTGGACATTGCCCTTTTTTGTTAGCAATATATATATTGCTATATATAGAACTTGCTCTGGCTTGAAGCAGAAGGCACCAGTCTGAAGATGGCGAGTGGGATCGCGCCGAAACATTGCGAAGAGATTCTCAAACTTACACGGGAAAAAACCCGAATAGGTATACATTTAAAAATAAATACAGAATTACAGTCCTTGAAT